>JAFIRS010005745.1:0-50216 GCA_018342105.1 Gonioctena quinquepunctata | reverse complement strand
TTTTTTGGGTTCTAACAATCAAATGTCAACTTTCTGATATGAAATGTAATTTACACAGGGTGTTGAAATATTTTTGTGATAACTTTATCGAGAAGTCTTTGTGATTCTCTATTCAAGTAGAAATGTCTAAAAGGGGCACACTACAAGCACAATGTATGTATGAGAACTTGTGTTAGTTTTACCTTTACAATATGTTTCCAAAGTATTGTCCATTATTTACAAGACACCTTGTATAATCTGTATCCTCTGGATTCATTTTGGATATACAATGGATGTCCATTGACGACCACAGTGGTTGTTACTTGATATGTTCTGACATCCATTTTACCAAATATGGACATACAATGGATGCCCAAAATACGCACAATGTACATCCATTGACGTTATTGCTTTTTAATTGTACGTCCAAAGTGGTGTCCTGGCCGTTCATTGAATGTACATTGGACTAATTCTGGACATCCAGTGGATGTCTTGAACATCCATATTCAACGTCCATTGTTTATCCATTGTACGTACATGTGCTGTGTGGGAATAGGAGAGAATCTCATCAAAGCTCACAATCCGGTAAAAATACAAATACAAAGGACCTTGTTTGTGATCCACATATATGTGTTAACGCGACACCCCTACAAGGAGGCAGGTACCAAACGAAACAGACTACAATGAATTTAAATATTATGCACATCAACATACAAGGTGGGTTAGCCAAATTTAATCATGGAAAATGTCTTATTGTTACTGAACACTGGCTTGATTCCAATTGTTATGATTAACTTCTTGTTTCATATTTCTCTCGAACTAGGAAAGAAAAAGGGGGCACTTGCATATTTATCAAAACCAACATAATAAATTACATACATTTTGAATCAATAAATTAAAAAAAATGGTGTGTTGAGGGTGAATTCAAGGTATGTGGCGGAAAAATGGATTTAAATTCAAAAAAATCTTTGTTCATTCTTACCGTCTACAGACCTCCAGACTCCACTAACTTTAACACATTTATCAATCAGCTAGAGCTATTAATGCATCACCTCTACCATAATAATGATCAATATTTTATCTGTGGTGACTTTAATATAAACTTTTTGAAACAAAGTAACCAAAAAAATTGTCTGATCAATACATTGAAGGAGTTCAATATCAGAAATCACATAAATGTTCCAACCAGAACAACAAGGACAACCTCCACTTTTTCATCAATTTTGACATAGATAACATTAAAGTATGTGATACTTTTCTGTCTGATCATACATATCAGGTGTGCTCTTTAAATACATCAACAAGAGACAACAACGATCAATACATTTTCACAAGACACCTGAATGGCTCAAATATATGCACCTTTCAAAACAGGGATGGCATGAGATGTATGCAGCTAAAGACTTTCATGAAAAGTTCTCATTGTTTTATACATCTTTCTTATACCATTACAACATAGACTTCACCAAAACAAAGAAAAATATTAAACCAAGTAAACATAAATATAAGTTTTCACCACAAATGAATAGGCTGAGAAAAGAAATAGATAACCAAAATTACACTGAAAGTTATAAAAGACTGAAAAGGGATTACAAAATAATGTATACATTATTAAAAAAAAATATGGCAAACTTGACGTCATTTTGACCTTTGAATAGGTTGCGGAATTTAGCAAACGTAAATTTTGTCATATTTTCGTCAGATTCATCACTAGTAAAAAAAAGGAAGGTAATTTGAAAGTAGAGAATTGAGATTTCAAGACATTTTGCCCAACATAAATAAATAAAAAAGCCATAATACTCATTCATCATCTGAACTTAGCTATAAGGAATAATAAAATCGGGAAGAGATTTTTTTTTTAAATCTACACCAATGTGGATTATTTTTAATTAATTAGTTGCTAAACGAGAAATGTAGTGTGGCGCTATATTTATTAAAATTGTATTTCGCAAATTTATTGCATAGAATAAAAAAATCGTGTAAAAAAGTATGAAAATCCACGTGGGCAAAGCCAAGGGCCATGAGCTAGATGTTAATAAAACTCCAATATTTTTCAATTCTACTTTTACTAAACATAGTTGCGCAATTATTGACAATAAAAACAATTAAAGCTTCGCAGTATTATACAGGTATTGCACATATTAAATATTGCACCATTAAAAACTAGAATAAATGAAAACTATCATAGTAGCTAGTATAGCTGTCAAAAGGCTAACATTTTCCAATAATCAACTTATAGGATTCAATGCAACGAAATTAAATATTGTTTAGAAATGGCTTCTAACAGAACAATGGCTTCAAGAAAACCTCCTGTATATTCAAAAATATTTTTCAAATCTAGCCATGATATCTATTATATTTCCTGTTTATGTCTAATAGCTACATCCTGTTGAGAGATAGTTGGCCACCCTGTAGATCAAAGCATATTTGAGGAAATATTAGTATATTGTGAGGTATTAGACATTCAGTAGAATTTCAAGTGTTGAATTCTAAATTGTCGACTCTGAAGTATAAAAAACAATACCTCTAGAATAAAGTTGTTCAACTATATACAACGTCCGACGCCTGTTTTCGCACCCTCACCTGTTTTTGCACCGTAACCTGTTTTCGTACTCCTGTTCTCTTTTATGTTTTCGCTTTGGTCTTTTTCCATCAACAGTCGCACTATTTTCCATATTTCGATGGACATAATGCGTTTTGATGTGGTGGTTCAAGTTCGCATTTAAATAACGCTGGGACAGAATGTGATTTGATGTGTTTTGAATATGGGCATCCGAACTACAATCATAGTGACCCCGGAACCGCATCGAACTCGATTTTTTCCCGAAGTGGACAAAACACGTTTTGATGAGTTGCTCCTCATATGGTGGAGGGTATTCCCTCTAATTTGTGACAATATTCTAGTTTGTTGCATTGAAACACATGAACTTGGATCGAGATAATCACAAATAACATTAGAAATGGAAATATCATTTTTCATAAATAACAGTACACATTAAGCTTAAAGCTGCAAATTACAGTAATATTATTATTTTATAGACCTAGATATGGCAATAGTTATTCAACATTCATTTATCTCTAAGATAAATTACTAAAGTCAAGGTTACTTCAAGAATGTTTCCATTAGACGTGCCTAATGAATTGTTCCTTTAATAATTTACTTCGTTTTGCATATTATTAAATACTGGCATCGGTTGTTTTTTTACACGCTTTATATTAGCTTCACTTGTATGTTTGTTTGTAACCGACTCCTTTGGACTTGATTTTCACCCACTTCCAGACGTCCGAATGATTTGAAATTTGGCAAGTGTACATAATTCCGGTGACAATGCATTAAGACATTTTTGTGTGAAAAAAACAAAACAAAATGGCGGCTCCACTATGGCGGACAAGTTTTGTGATTATGGTTCATTCGCTCAAAATTGGTATCTGAGGGTTTTCGTGGTCGGAGATTATGATTCTTTTGTCAAAATTGAAAAATTCAAGATGGCGGCTCCAAAATGGTGGACGAGTTTTGTGATTATGGTCCGATTCTATTCAAAATAGGTATGTGGGGGTTTTTGGAGTAAAATATTATGATTCTTCCGTGAAAATTGAAAAATTCAAGATGGCGGCTCACTGTATATATTGACAACGTTGAAATCTTTGAATGTCTTCTAAAATTGAGATTTGACTATTAATACAGCTGTACACATTAATGATTCGGAATATAATTACAGTTACTAATAGTAATCACGGAATTAATAGTAGATTAGAACAAATAATAGTTTAAAAAAATTAAAAAACAACGCTTTTATAAATAAACAAAACTAAAAAGTGAAAATAAATATTGTTTAAAATACTAAAAACACGCTTTCAAAAATCGAACTAAAATAAATAATAGTTTGAAAAAACTAAAAACACTTTTTAAAAAGTTAAACTAATAAAATAAAAATAAATTCAATATTTATTTTAAAAATGTGTAAAATAATAAACACAAGCTTTTATTAAATAAAGAATTTTTTTATTTACATATTAATTGGTTTTTTAAAATTCATTAACATTCTCAATTTTTATTAAAATTTATTTTCTATTTTTTTAGTTTGGTTTTCTATAAAAGCGTGTTTTTTTAGTTTTTTTAAACCATTATTTATTTATTTTATAGTTTGGTTTTTTATAAAAAGAGTGTTTTTTAGTTTTTTAAACTATTATTTTTGTAATTCCCTTTCTCATTGAATGCCACTTGTCTGTTAATAACACTTTGTTGATGACCTCTTGAGTGTTGGTTATTTACAGCTTTCTTTTTGGCCGTGTGAGTAGCACCCTAGCTACTCCGGAGCACAAAACACTGGCACCGACCCGTTATTTTTAGGTCGAGCTTCAACCCGGTGCAACACCAACAACCTTCTCCTGCCCCCTCTTGCACTCTCCGGGAATTTCGTGTACAAGCTCTTTTTGGTTATCTGAGTGTAATCAAAACAAAATAAATAGTGCAAATGAAAAAGAGTTGCAAATAAATGATTTCGAGAATAATAAAATTTATAATATTTTCGTTGGCAATGAGGATTATGATCGGGCCCTATTAGGTATGACCTGAATTTTATCAATTGTACATGTTTGAAATTACAATTAAATTCCCAATTCCCTAATACAAGTACTCTTTAATATAGGAATTTTTTTTATTTTTGTGAACCGTCTAATGGAAACAATACCAGTTTAACTTTTTATTTTATTTCTCGTTGCAAGAAAACCTCTATTATGATCTTTGAATTTCTAAATTACTTATCACACTGATACTTCATGCCCATATCTGGTCTATGTGGATTGAAATACCATTTCTTCAAAACAATTCAAAAATTAACGAATCTTCAATCATCCTCATCTTCATCATCGTCTGATACATACTTCTTCTGACTACGTTTACGTCTACTGCTGAGCTTTTTACCTTTGAGCTTTATTTTCATCTTGACTGTAGAGTCAGTGTCTGACTTAGCTGCCTCTTCTTCTTCTTGTTCTGACTCTGCAATGCCATCGTTGGATTCTATCCTCTGCTTGGCATTCGAAAATACTGATTGGAGAACAATGCTGTCTTCGTGGATCAGGGAGGCTTCCTCATTGTAAATTTGAGCATTCTGGCAGAGGAGCATGAAGTCTCTTTCTAAATCCGCAAAGTCGGTATACTGCAAAAAAAAGTTTGAAAGTGTCTTTAATCATTATCCTATTTGCCTTATAGGCCAGTCAAAATAGGCCGTCAATTCACTATAATTACTAACATTTCTTTAGCACTGCCTTATGTTGAGGCATCCAGTAAAGACTAAATATACAAATTTGCACACTCATCCGGTGACCGGAAATTACTCAAATTCGCATAAAACGTTAATTACCAATATCTCCTTGGACAAAATTGCAGGTATTTTCCCTATCTTTTTTCTACATACCTTGTGAAATTTGCACACGCAATTTTGAACCAGAAATACGAATAATCCTTGATTATGTTGCAATTAGTGCTAATTCTGGTCACGAAATTGCAAACAATGTTTTCGTGATTTGCAAACTTTGGTGGCATAATTTTAAGTTGCCAATTGAGTTTGACCTTTCTCAGTATCCCGGAAGATGGCAGAAGTGAACATTATTGTTGGCTATTTTCGCAAATTCCACAAAATTTCAAACATTGTGCATTTTTTTGTGGAAGTTGTGGAATGACAAACAAGTCTATCTATAAATTTGCAACCCTATAAATCGTCGGGAAAACATGGCAATATAATATTATCAATTAAGACGATTTTCGCGGATGACACAAAATTCCAAACTTTGTGCATTTTTTTCTCAAAGTTCTGGAAAGGCAAACAAGTTGACGTATGAATTTGCAAACCCATATAACCTCGGCAAACCCACCATTCGGCATGCCGGAACAATAGATTTTTCAACATTTTCGGCGCGATCGCGAGTTTTTCCAACAATAATGTTCACTTCCGCCATCTTCCGGGATACTGAGAAAGGTGCAAACTCAATTGGCAACTTAAAATTATGCCACCAAAGTTTGAAAATCACGAAAACATTGTTTGCAATTTCGTGACCAGAATTAGCACTAATTGCAACATAATCAAGGATTATTCGTATTTCTGGTTCAAAATTGCGTGTGCAAATTTCACAAGGCATGTAGAAAAAAAGTTAGGGAATATACCTGCAATTTGCACAATGTTTGCAATTTTGTCCAGGAGATATTGGTAATTAACGTTTTATACGAATTTGAGTAATTTCCGGTCACCCGATGAGTGTGCAAATTTTTATATTTAGTCTTAACTGGATGCCTCAACATACGGCAGTGCTAAAGAAATGTTTGTTATTATTGTGAATTGACGGTCTATTTTGACTGGCCTATTAGCAACTCTCAGAAGTTTTGCTAAATGTTAAGAAAATAGGGGCAATGCCTGTTATAGTGGGATCTGAAAGATGAAGATGAAGTTTGTGTTCAACTAAATCCAAAAAAGGACCTCAGATCTAACTCATTGTCATACAATTTAAATTTAGCATATTTCACACTGAATAAAGATATTTTTTGTATTTTGTGAAATATTTATCAAACTCTTACCTGAATAATTGTTAGTTTGTCCTTTTTTGTGTGAAATTTTCATTATGCAACTTGTCAGGTAAAAACAATTATTGGTTCTGCCACATGCACACGGCTTTACTACTTCCTCATTTCATATTTTATTTTGAAAATAGTCCATACCTAGGAGGAGTTAGTTCTGAATTGGGTAAAGAAGATGAGAAGTCTGCTCCACAATAAAAAACGACATTTATTTCTATTAAAGAAATATGCGATGCATTTCGACAATATCAATTGTCATCATCAGACACTCTATAATAAACATAAACATGATGAGAATAAAAACTTTTTAACAATAAATTAAACCAACGAAATACGGAACTGAAAAGTAAAAAATAAAATTAACCTTCTTAGTCTCAATAACTAAGCTCCTAAACTAATGTAAGTAACTAATTTTGAGTAGGTGCCAAACAAACAATCAACGAAGATCATTAAATTACTTCAAAAAAATTATCAGAATGTCACCGTGCAACTCAATGACATCATTTTACGCCTTACCTAATTTATTTGCTTGTTTGTTTGGCGCCGACTCAAAATTAGTTACTTACATTAGTTTAGGAACTTAGTTATTGAGAATAAGAAGGTTTATTTTATTTTTTACTTTTCAGTTCCGTATTTCGTCGGATTAATTTTTCATTAAAAAGTTTTCATTTTTCAATTTTTTGTGGCTGAAATCTACTAATTACTACCTACTTGTTTTTTTATTACTTCCAAAATACTTACTTACCCACCTCACTTCAACTATTACGAGTTAAATAATATGATTATCTACTTTTACTATTTGTTGTAATATGAATTATTTTTGTTGTTCTGGTTAGTTTATTTCATTACTTTGTATATCATTCCATCCTCTCATAGAATATAATGGTTGTGACGGATGTGGAACAAAAATAATGACAGTAGCGATCTGTCATTGTCAACTACATATGTGTGTGCTAATGTTCACAAGTGAAAAATCAATTATCCCCTATTTTTCTACACGTAAGAGTGGATAATTTCATTCGAAATCCAAATATGAGGTATACCCCATATATTAAAAGAATAATCCAAATCGAAGAACCCAGTACAAAGTTATGCCTGATAGAATCGGTTAACGGACCAGAATTCAGAGGGTGAGTGATCAATATCCTTCATTTTGCTACCTTTAAGGGTGGATTTCATCTTTTAAATTCAAATGGGACCAACTTCGAAGTACACCCTATCCACTGAAAAAATAATTATCGGAATCGGACGTCTCAGTAAAAAGTTATGCGTGATAATACATTTAAAAAAAATATACGCGTCGACTAGAGAACCTCCTCCTTTTTGGTTTCGTCGGTTATAAAGGTTCCTGACTAAATTGATTAAAATATTAGAAAAAGGTGTATAGGACGACATCCCTTCAAAACGACTTGAATTAAAAGAGTAAATCAAATTTTTAGAACATAAAAGTTTTATAAATATAAAAAGGTGAAAACAGGTGGCGTGGGAAATAGGAGGATTTATTTATAGTTGTTCAAAATCAAGTTGAATAGATTGTTATGTGTTTACTTGATTTCGAACAACTAAATCCTATTAAAAACCTTTTCCACGCCACCTGCCTTCACCTTTTTATATTTATAAGAACCGATGTACTTTTATCTTCTAAAAATGTTACCTACATTTTTAATTCAGGACGTTTCGAAGAGATGTAGTCCCCCCATACACCTTTTTCTAATATTTTTATTAATTTAGTCAGGAACCTTTTTTATCTCATCAGTAGACGTTCCAACTTTGTTTGTGATTGACAAGTTATGCTTAGTTTTGTGGTAAGTTTTAGATTATCTGTTTATTATGAACACCTCTGTATTTCCCATGTTAATTTTAGAGTGCCTGATGATGACAATTGATATTGTCGAAAAGCCTTGCATATTTCTTTATTAGAGATAAATGATACCAGATAGATGTGGAGCAGACTCTTCTTTACCCAATTCATATTTTATTGATTCACACAAGAACTTTGATACAGGGATGATTTTTTTCATTATATGAAATCGGAAAACTAATTGATTTGAAACAATATTTTTAGTGCACAGAATCTAATGATAAATATGTAAACCGTTATAAATTTAAGGAATAAACCACAAGAGAAATTATCCACACAATGTCCTCTTTGCATCATTTTATTTAAATTTTGAATTGATGCGGCCTTGATGTAAATCCATATTGAAGCAAACAAAATTATTTTCACTTCACTAAATGATTTTTACTGAGCCCAGTTTAGTGAAGTGAGTGTCTTTTGTTTGCTTTTTTCTTTGCATGACGTTTTGAATAGAAAAGTTTTAACATAACTGAAATTTTTCCGACATATTGAAAAAAACAAATAGTAAATGGGTTTGATACAAAAAAAAACAACTGGTTTCAAAACCAACATACCATTGAATAGATATTTCGTAGACAATAAAACAGAAAATGCAATTTAAAACTTTCTAAACAGTATATCAGTAGCGTTCCATCTCTCAAACTCTTTCATATGGAGTCATTTTCGGTTTTGTTTATATTTTTTAAATTTGTATAAACCCATTTTGAAAGCAGTTTTTCTGAATCCCAAAACTTAATGCAGCCATAGATGAACTACAAATTCTTTACAAACTCTTTCATCTGGGGAAAATTATAATGTTATCTGTTAAGTAGAATCCAAAATGAGTTGTCGGGATGTTTTTTCCCCACTAGAGGCCTTGAGATGTACTTTCTTGTTTGATATAGCCTTAAAAGCTGTCATAGATACATAAAAAGGAAATAAATATCAAAAAAAACAAACATTTCTTATACCAAACCCAGAGAACAGAAATGAAAACATTTATTAAAATATCACTTCAAAGTGGTGGACAATTTCATATACAGTGCTTTTCATTAATGTCCCTCCCCCTTTTATTTTTTGAACGGGTCAACTCAAAAAATTGAAACTTGGGATAATGAAATTGATGCATGAATACTATATTTTGGAGTAAAATTGACAGATAAAACTTCCAAGATGGCGACTGGGCGCCACCCGGGAAAAAAAATTGAAAAGGGGGTCCTGTGACACATCCTTTTGAAGCTCCTGACGAATACTTCACAACCCTAGAATATAAAGTCAATATCTTCACCTACTACAAAATGGCGGAAGATTTATTAATTGCCTGAATACATCGGCGTTTAACTTCATAATTTGAGGAAAGAAGCCGAGTTCAGTTCAGAAGATGCTCGAAATGGTTGCCTTGAACTGCTTGACATAAGAACAGCCAATCCGATATTTCACGCCGAACATTTTCGAACACAGTAACGTCGATATTTCTACAAATATTTATTATTCTCTGCCGTATATCCAATATTGAAGCGGTTTCAGTTTCGTACACATTTTGCTTCAAATAGTCCCATAAAAAAAAGTCTACAGGTGTCGAATCTGGCGAGCGGGCTGGCCATTCTGTAGGACCTCGACGGTCAATCCAACGACCGGGTAAAGTATTATCCAAATAGTTTCTTACTTGTCCGTAGTAATGTGGTGGTGCTCCATCTTGTTGGAATACAATATCCATATCGAATTCATTAGGATTCGCTTCGACGATTTCGGTGATTAGAGGGTCAACAGTATTTTCCAGCATATTCAAATACAGTTCCCCTGTTGAATTTTGTTCAATGAATAGAGGTCCTACAATATGGTTTCCCAATATTCCTGCCCAGACGTTAATTTTTTCTGGATATTGAGTATGAAAATGTGGGTTGGTGTCACTCCAATAACGGCAATTTTGTCTGGAACCTTGCCGTTGAGATAAAATGTAGATTGTCACTGAAACAAAATTGTGGAGATAGGTAGGATGCCTTGCAATTGTTTCCGTCATAATTTCGCAGAATTCTGTTCTTCGATCAGGGTCATCTTCAGTTAACTGGTGTACCATTTTGATTTTGTCTGGATGATACTTATTCCTCTTCGAAAGTCTCCACACAGTAGAAGGACACACCTCACAAACATTCGCGACGGAGGAAGTAGACTGTTGAGGATTTACTATCATCTCACCAATTATTTGAACTTGCTGTTCTTCCGGAATGGATGGATGACCTGGGGGCTTTTTGTTCTGTACACTACCGGTAGTTGTAAATTTGGTTACAAGTTCCCTTAAATATTTTCTACAGATAGGACGATTCGGGAAACGATCATTAAAAATTCTTTCGGTTTCGTGAAAGTTACGCGTCGCACCGTAAATAAAAATCGCCTCGATTTTTTCTTCCAATGGACGAGAATTGACCATTTTAGAGGTAGTTCACGTGGTACCTATTTACTAGTAAAACCGAAAACTAAATGAGAATATTTTAACTGAACAATGTTGTTTGTTGTCGTACTGACATTTCTTGTCATTTTTTGTTTAAACAAAAAATAACCTATCAAACCTTATCGGGTTGTTGGGATTGCCATATGGCAGAGAAAAACAAAATATTTCTAGATGTATCGATATTAATGTGTTTGTAGTCAGGTAATTATTAAATGTTCCGCCATTTTGTAGTAGGTGAAGATATTGATTTTATATTCTAGGGTTGTGAAGTATTCGTCAGGAGCTTCAAAAGGATGTGTCACAAGACCCCCCTTTCAGTTAAATTTTTTTCCCAGGTGGCGCCCAGTCGCCATCTTGAAAGTTTCATCTGTCAATTTTACTCCAAAATATAGTATTCATGCAACAATTTCATTATCCCAAGTTTCAATTTTTTTAGTTGACCCGTTCAAAAAATAAAAGAGGGGGGACATTAAAGAAAAGCACTGTACATCGAGAAGAAAAGCTTGGTCTTTGAAGAAATAAAAAGAAGGATAGTGCCAGCTAACAGATGTTACTAAATGAGAAGCCATTGTATATATTGAATTATCTCTGTATATAAGAACTAGTAACCTGGATACTAAATAAATTATATGAAAACAAGCTGTTGACTTGAAAAGTTTTGAGGAACATATTTGAAGCAGTCTGTGACAGCAGGGTGTGTCGAATATGTTACAATATTGAACTACATTCAAATTTAAGGAAACAAACGATATGGTAATTTTTATTAAAGTTGGGCGTCTTAGAGAGTCAGTTTACATTATTTGAGCAAATGAGAAATATCCACCTAGAAGAATATTTAAATCAGATCTAGAGGAGGTAAAAGGAACTCTGCAATCTCTGTGAGTTGAAAAATTGAAGGTGATGATGAAATGACCCACAATTATTATATGATGTACCAATGATATATATTGCTCCTTAAAGTCCAACCTCACCATCACATGGTTTGGGGTGAACGGGCCACAACAAATAGGGCGGTTTGCGGACGTTCGTGTGGTCGCATAGGCGGCCGCGATCCGATTAACAAGTAACAAGGCTCTGGCAAACAGACGTAAATCCAAGTTGTGAGCGCCGTTGCGACGGATATATGGCACTGGGGTCTCAAGTAATCAGCCTTAGTCCTATGCAGGGGGCACCACAGGGCTGGACCAACCCCTTCTGCCTCACTCACTCGTGGGAACAAATGACCACTGAGCCGAAATATCGAAAGGAAATAAGGACAACTTTTGGCCTTCTCGGTTTCTTTCAGGCACTGGAGAGGATGCTTTTCCGAGGATCGGAAGAGAACTCTTCAGGTTACCGAACAAACGATTAGGGCCATCCAGATGACCTTGAACTAAAACTGATCTCGTGGTCCTTAGGGGAGGGAGCTCGTCGTCAACATAAGGGGCGAAATAGCGAAACCCACTAAAGCAGTGCGATATCTAGGAGTGGTCCTACATGAACGACTGAGCTTCAGGGAGCATATAAAAACGGCTTAAAAAAAGGCGGAGAAAAGCGCAACAGCACTGTCAAGGGTGATGCCAAATATAGGAGGTACGGGAAGTGCTAAGAAAGAGATGCTGAACGGCGTCGTCCAGTCCATAATGCTATATGGAGCACAGGTATGGCAGCAGTGATTAGAGTAGAAACCCATTGGAAAATGTTGGAATCATTACAGCGACGGATGCTACTGAGAGTAACGAGCGCCTACCGGACAGTATCGACAAAAGCCATCCAAGTGGTAACTGGGAATCCGCCAATAGACAAGCTCGTAGAGGAGAGGTACGCTCAATACAGGAAAGGCGATGGACATCTCGAGCTCAATAAGAAAAGGGCTAGACAGGAAACACTGGTCAGATGGCAAGTAGCATGGCAGGAGAACGAACTGACGGGGCAGTGGACGAAAAAATAATACCAGACCTGAGGATATGGGTTACATGCGGGCACAGGAGGGTAGAATACTTCCTAACACAAGCACCGACAGGACATAGATCCTTCGGAACGTACGCTCACAAAATAAAAAAAACAAACAACTCAGATTGTCTCAGTAAAAAGTTATGCGTGATAATACATTTAAAAAAAATATACGCGTCGACTAGAGAACCTCCTCCTTTTTGGTTTCGTCGGTTATAAAGGTTCCTGACTAAATTGATTAAAATATTAGAAAAAGGTGTATAGGACGACATCCCTTCAAAACGACTTGAATTAAAAGAGTAAATCAAATTTTTAGAACATAAAAAAGTTCTTATAAATATAAAAAGGTGAAAACAGGTGGCGTGGGAAATAGGAGGATTTATTTATAGTTGTTCAAAATCAAGTTGAATAGATTGTTATGTGTTTACTTGATTTCGAACAACTAAATCCTATTAAAAACCTTTTCCACGCCACCTGCCTTCACCTTTTTATATTTATAAGAACCGATGTACTTTTATCTTCTAAAAATGTTACCTACATTTTTAATTCAGGACGTTTCGAAGAGATGTAGTCCCCCCATACACCTTTTTCTAATATTTTTATTAATTTAGTCAGGAACCTTTTTTATCTCATCAGTAGACGTTCCAACTTTGTTTGTGATTGACAAGTTATGCTTAGTTTTGTGGTAAGTTTTAGATTATCTGTTTATTATGAACACCTCTGTATTTCCCATGTTAATTTTAGAGTGCCTGATGATGACAATTGATATTGTCGAAAAGCCTTGCATATTTCTTTATTAGAGATAAATGATACCAGATAGATGTGGAGCAGACTCTTCTTTACCCAATTCATATTTTATTGATTCACACAAGAACTTTGATACAGGGATGATTTTTTTCATTATATGAAATCGGAAAACTAATTGATTTGAAACAATATTTTTAGTGCACAGAATCTAATGATAAATATGTAAAGCCGTTATAAATTTAAGGAATAAACCACAAGAGAAATTATCCACACAATGTCCTCTTTGCATCATTTTATTTAAATTTTGAATTGATGCGGCCTTGATGTAAATCCATATTGAAGCAAACAAAATTATTTTCACTTCACTAAATGATTTTTACTGAGCCCAGTTTAGTGAAGTGAGTGTCTTTTGTTTGCTTTTTTCTTTGCATGACGTTTTGAATAGAAAAGTTTTAACATAACTGAAATTTTTCCGACATATTGAAAAAAACAAATAGTAAATGGGTTGATACAAAAAAAAACAACTGGTTTCAAAACCAACATACCATTGAATAGATATTTCGTAGACAATAAAACAGAAAATGCAATTTAAAACTTTCTAAACAGTATATCAGTAGCGTTCCATCTCTCAAACTCTTTCATATGGAGTCATTTTCGGTTTTGTTTATATTTTTTAAATTTGTATAAACCCATTTTGAAAGCAGTTTTTCTGAATCCCAAAACTTAATGCAGCCATAGATGAACTACAAATTCTTTACAAACTCTTTCATCTGGGGAAAATTATAATGTTATCTGTTAAGTAGAATCCAAAATGAGTTGTCGGGATGTTTTTTCCCCACTAGAGGCCTTGAGATGTACTTTCTTGTTTGATATAGCCTTAAAAGCTGTCATAGATACATAAAAAGGAAATAAATATCAAAAAAAACAAACATTTCTTATACCAAACCCAGAGAACAGAAATGAAAACATTTATTAAAATATCACTTCAAAGTGGTGGACAATTTCATATACAGTGCTTTTCATTAATGTCCCTCCCCCTTTTATTTTTTGAACGGGTCAACTCAAAAAATTGAAACTTGGGATAATGAAATTGATGCATGAATACTATATTTTGGAGTAAAATTGACAGATAAAACTTCCAAGATGGCGACTGGGCGCCACCCGGGAAAAAAAATTGAAAAGGGGGTCCTGTGACACATCCTTTTGAAGCTCCTGACGAATACTTCACAACCCTAGAATATAAAGTCAATATCTTCACCTACTACAAAATGGCGGAAGATTTATTAATTGCCTGAATACATCGGCGCTTTAACTTCATAATTTGAGGAAAGAAGCCGAGTTCAGTTCAGAAGATGCTCGAAATGGTTGCCTTGAACTGCTTGACATAAGAACAGCCAATCCGATATTTCACGTCGAACATTTTCGAACACAGTAACGTCGATATTTCTACAAATATTTATTATTCTCTGCCGTATATCCAATATTGAAGCGGTTTCAGTTTCGTACACATTTTGCTTCAAATAGTCCCATAAAAAAAAGTCTACAGGTGTCGAATCTGGCGAGCGGGCTGGCCATTCTGTAGGACCTCGACGGTCAATCCAACGACCGGGTAAAGTATTATCCAAATAGTTTCTTACTTGTCCGTAGTAATGTGGTGGTGCTCCATCTTGTTGGAATACAATATCCATATCGAATTCATTAGGATTCGCTTCGACGATTTCGGTGATTAGAGGGTCAACAGTATTTTCCAGCATATTCAAATACAGTTCCCCTGTTGAATTTTGTTCAATGAATAGAGGTCCTACAATATGGTTTCCCAATATTCCTGCCCAGACGTTAATTTTTTCTGGATATTGAGTATGAAAATGTGGGTTGGTGTCACTCCAATAACGGCAATTTTGTCTGTGAACCTTGCCGTTGAGATAAAATGTAGATTCGTCACTGAAACAAATATTGTGGAGATAGGTAGGATGCCTTGCAATTGTTTCCGTCATAATTTCGCAGAATTCTGTTCTTCGATCAGGGTCATCTTCAGTTAACTGGTGTACCATTTTGATTTTGTCTGGATGATACTTATTCCTCTTCGAAAGTCTCCACACAGTAGAAGGACACACCTCACAAACATTCGCGACGGAGGAAGTAGACTGTTGAGGATTTACTATCATCTCACCAATTATTTGAACTTGCTGTTCTTCCGGAATGGATGGATGACCTGGGGGCTTTTTGTTCTGTACACTACCGGTAGTTGTAAATTTGGTTACAAGTTCCCTTAAATATTTTCTACAGATAGGACGATTCGGGAAACGATCATTAAAAATTCTTTCGGTTTCGTGAAAGTTACGCGTCGCACCGTAAATAAAAATCGCCTCGATTTTTTCTTCCAATGGACGAGAATTGACCATTTTAGAGGTAGTTCACGTGGTACCTATTTACTAGTAAAACCGAAAACTAAATGAGAATATTTTAACTGAACAATGTTGTTTGTTGTCGATACTGACATTTCTTGTCATTTTTTGTTTAAACAAAAAATAACCTATCAAACCTTATCGGGTTGTTGGGATTGCCATATGGCAGAGAAAACAAAATATTTCTAGATGTATCGATATTAATGTGTTTGTAGTCAGGTAATTATTAAATGTTCCGCCATTTTGTAGTAGGTGAAGATATTGATTTTATATTCTAGGGTTGTGAAGTATTCGTCAGGAGCTTCAAAAGGATGTGTCACAAGACCCCCCTTTCAGTTAAATTTTTTTCCCAGGTGGCGCCCAGTCGCCATCTTGAAAGTTTCATCTGTCAATTTTACTCCAAAATATAGTATTCATGCAACAATTTCATTATCCCAAGTTTCAATTTTTTTAGTTGACCCGTTCAAAAAATAAAAGAGGGGGGACATTAAAGAAAAGCACTGTACATCGAGAAGAAAAGCTTGGTCTTTGAAGAAATAAAAAGAAGGATAGTGCCAGCTAACAGATGTTACTAAATGAGAAGCCATTGTATATATTGAATTATCTCTGTATATAAGAACTAGTAACCTGGATACTAAATAAATTATATGAAAACAAGCTGTTGACTTGAAAAGTTTTGAGGAACATATTTGAAGCAGTCTGTGACAGCAGGGTGTGTCGAATATGTTACAATATTGAACTACATTCAAATTTAAGGAAACAAACGATATGGTAATTTTTATTAAAGTTGGGCGTCTTAGAGAGTCAGTTTACATTATTTGAGCAAATGAGAAATATCCACCTAGAAGAATATTTAAATCAGATCTAGAGGAGGTAAAAGGAACTCTGCAATCTCTGTGAGTTGAAAAATTGAAGGTGATGATGAAATGACCCACAATTATTATATGATGTACCAATGATATATATTGCTCCTTAAAGTCCAACCTCACCATCACATGGTTTGGGGTGAACGGGCCACAACAAATAGGGCGGTTTGCGGACGTTCGTGTGGTCGCATAGGCGGCCGCGATCCGATTAACAAGTAACAAGGCTCTGGCAAACAGACGTAAATCCAAGTTGTGAGCGCCGTTGACGGATATATGGCACTGGGGTCTCAAGTAATCAGCCTTAGTCCTATGCAGGGGGCACCACAGGGCTGGACCAACCCCTTCTGCCTCACTCACTCGTGGGAACAAATGACCACTGAGCCGAAATATCGAAAGGAAATAAGGACAACTTTTGGCCTTCTCGGTTTCTTTCAGGCACTGGAGAGGATGCTTTTCCGAGGATCGGAAGAGAACTCTTCAGGTTACCGAACAAACGATTAGGGCCATCCAGATGACCTTGAACTAAAACTGATCTCGTGGTCCTTAGGGGAGGGAGCTCGTCGTCAACATAAGGGGCGAAATAGCGAAACCCACTAAAGCAGTGCGATATCTAGGAGTGGTCCTACATGAACGACTGAGCTTCAGGGAGCATATAAAAACGGCTTAAAAAAAGGCGGAGAAAAGCGCAACAGCACTGTCAAGGGTGATGCCAAATATAGGAGGTACGGGAAGTGCTAAGAAAGAGATGCTGAACGGCGTCGTCCAGTCCATAATGCTATATGGAGCACAGGTATGGCAGCAGTGATTAGAGTAGAAACCCATTGGAAAATGTTGGAATCATTACAGCGACGGATGCTACTGAGAGTAACGAGCGCCTACCGGACAGTATCGACAAAAGCCATCCAAGTGGTAACTGGGAATCCGCCAATAGACAAGCTCGTAGAGGAGAGGTACGCTCAATACAGGAAAGGCGATGGACATCTCGAGCTCAATAAGAAAAGGGCTAGACAGGAAACACTGGTCAGATGGCAAGTAGCATGGCAGGAGAACGAACTGACGGGGCAGTGGACGAAAAAATAATACCAGACCTGAGGATATGGGTTACATGCGGGCACAGGAGGGTAGAATACTTCCTAACACAAGCACCGACAGGACATAGATCCTTCGGAACGTACGCTCACAAAATAAAAAAAACAAACAACTCAGATTGCCGATAGTGTGGAAGAGAAGACACACCCGAACACACACTCTCTTTCACCGCCCCAGATGGGAACAATCCCGCATACATAACCAGGTGATCGGCGAGGTGATCACCCCAGATAATATGACACAGATGGCGGCAAGTGATAGTCGTCCGGCAGAGCTCTGCCTAGTAAATGATGAAATATTCAATGAAAAACCATTTAAATGCTGTCAAAGTAAGGGCAGTAAATCCCTAATATGTGTTAAATGTGGCAATGTTTTCCATTTATCATGTGCTGCAAGAAACAAACTCCAATGTGTTGAGATATGTGACACACGAATTATCTGCTCAGTTTGTCATCTACAAGAAGATAAAACCAAACAGAGGCCATCAAAGGTGAAAAGTTGATAATGGAAATTAATATGCTAAATAGAATTATAAGCCAAATGGAAGAAGAGTATAATATTTTATTAGACAATAATAAATTATTAGAACAAAACAATAACCTATTGATAGAAAAACTAGACAACCAAAAAGGTGAGGAGATAAGAAAAAACATCACTGATAAAGCAGGCAGCAAAAAACTCTCAGCTGTACCCAGAATGACTGTACCAAATGTAAACAAAGGCAAACAAACAGAGTTGCCACGTATTTCAGTAGGCACAGGATTTTCAGAAAACGAAAAAGTTCCCTATAAACCACTCTACAGTAACTGTTTGCAAGATGTACAGGCAAAAAAAATTTCTGAACTGATTGACCTGCAGAATGATCTCAATAAGCCATAAAATGATTTCAAAACAGTGAGGTACAAAAGGAGATCTAAGTACAAACATACCAAGAAAACTTATGGAGAAAATGAGAGTGAAGATGATTTTGGCGTCCAACGGAAAGTGTGGTTATACTTATTTTTTTTTTTTTTTTTTTTATGTTCTGGTTCCCACGAAAAGGGATATCCTGTAATGTTCAGAGAACATTGTGGGAACCAAGGGAAAGAAGGTAGGAGTTGGTGTTCTTCTTAAATTTCTGGAGGTTGTATGCCTCGGGGAACACCTCCCTAGGCAATGAGTTCCAAAGCCTCGCTGTTCGTTGGATGAACGAGTCTTTGGAAAGTGATGTTCTGCAGGTCTCCAAAGTGACCACGAAGGGGTGTGATGACTGAACTTGACGGGTTAATCTCGAAGAGACTGCCAAAGCAGGAACGATTGTTGATATTTCAGAAGAGCATCGCCCATGAAAATATCTATAAAATAGAGACAAATCGCCAACTTTTCTACGGTGTTCCAGACAAGTGAGCGAGTTTGTAGCGAGGCATCACCGACGAGACGAATTGCCCTTTTGGACAGAATCCAATAGCCTCAGGATATGTTTAGGTGCCGCGCTCCAAATATGGGAACAGTATTCCAGGACAGGTCGGATCTGTGCCTTATAGATCATAAGCAGCTGAGTGGGGGTGAAATAGCTCTTGGCACGAAACAAAAAACCAAGTTTTTGGGATGCACTTTTGGCAATGGACCTCACGTGATTTTCCCAGGAAAGGTTATTGCTGATAGTAATACCAAGCATCGATATGGATGACTTCAGTGGTATGGTTACTCCTGACAAAGTTATGTTAGGCACAGTGAGATCGGCTTTCTAGAGAAAAGAAATGCTTGTGTTTTGTTAGCATTGAATTCTACCAAGTTATTAGATCCCCACTCGAGAATTGTTGCTAAGTCCATATTTATATTATTAACATTTCTTCCTCGTTCATTTCTGGTTTCACGGGCTGATATAGGGGCCCTGGAAGAAAAGCGGTATGGAGGGTACTATCATCGGCAAAGCTGTGTACTGGACATGAAGTTGCTTTCAACAGGTCGTTGATGTGAAGTAGAAATAGTGTTGGTGCGAGAATAGATCCTTGCGAACACCAGCATTTATGAGTAGAGTGTCAGATGAAACTCCATCGACCACTACATGGAGAGACCTGTTTGAGAGAAAACTAGCAAGCAGAGAACACAGCTGAGGGGCAAGCCATAAGGACGGAAGCTTGGCGAGGAGTCCCTGGTGCCAAACTCGATCGACGCTTGGAGATATCTAATGCCACAGCTAAAGTTTCTCCATACTTTTCAATAGATAGCTGCCATATATGTGAGACGTAAGCGAGCAGGTCACCAGTTGATCTCAGATGGCGGAAGCCATATTGCCTATCGTTGACAATTCCTGAGTCTTCCAGATATTTCATGAGCTCGATGTTGATGGCTTTTCCATGACCTTTGAAATAATAGATAGCAGTGCGCTAGGTCTGTAGTTGCTCGGTAGGGCCTTTTTGCCTTTTTTAGGGACTGGCTGTACTCTTGCAATTTTCCAATTGGACGGAAATACCTCCAAATTGTAAGAGTGGTTGAACAACTTGCAAAGAACAGGTGTTAGTTCGGGGGCACATTTCTTGAGAACAATCGGCGGGATTCCGTCAGATCCACAGGCTTTGTTGGTGTTGAGACCCAGCAGAATCTTTCTGATAGTACGTTGGCGAAAGGTGATCTCGGGCATGTGACTGTCAATAGGTGTAATGTTCGGGGATTGTTTTCCCGATGAATCCAGAGTGGAATTTCCAGCAAATAGGTGCGCAAAGATATTGGCTTTTTCCTGGGCAGTCGTTGCTAGTGTTCCATCTTCTTTGGTTAGAGGAGGAAATGAGCTGGAAGTGAAGTTTCTTCCCACAGCTTTGGCAAAAGACCAAAATAAACGGGATCCGTTAGGACATTCAGCAAGTTTTGATCTTATTTTGGCATTGTGGGCATCTTTTGAGCATTCTATTGTCTCTTTGCATATGCCTCTAGCCTCGACATATGCTGCTCTGGTCTCAGGGCCCGGATTTTTTAGCCATCAATGGTATGCTGCCTGTTTGGAAGCCACAGCTCTAGAGCAGTTTCTGTTAAACCAGGTCTTATCGGATGATGTTCTTCTTTCGGTATTCGGTATGTAAGTTTGCATCCCCAACATGATGATTTCAGAAATTGTCTCAGCACATCGTGTTGGATCTACTGAAGAGAAACAAACTCTCTTCCATGGAAACGCTGAGAAAAACATACGAAGACCTTCCCAGTCGGCCGAATTGTAATGCCACATGAGACGGGGTGGTATTGTGCAGCTCGATGGTAAATGGAAAGAGCATGTTGTGGAGATGAGGGTGTGATCAGAGTTTCCAAGTGACAAACTTCTATTCTATACGGGTCAGGATTGGTGGTGAGGAAAAGATCTAGTGTATTGGCAGACTGGTTGTTGACATCAGGGATGCGGGTTGGTAGCTCGACCAGTTGTTCTAGACCATGAGTGATGGCGAAGGCCTCGGCTTGACGACCCGCATTATCTGTTTTGTTAGAGAATTTGAGCCAGGCAGCGTTATGTACATTAAAGTCTCCCATGATTATGGTTTCAGCTGTTGGATGGTTCTCCTGAATGTAGTCCAGTTTGAGTGATAAAAACTCAAAGAGGTCGTTATATGAAGGTTCATTAGGTGATAGGTAAAGGCAGCAGAGGAACTTAGTCAGTTTGGTATCAGATAGCTTGAACCACATCACATCAAAGTCTTTCGGTTCCAAACTCTCTTCACGCTGGCATGAAAGGTTAGCCTTAGCGTAAAGGCAGACTCCACCTTTGAACCTGAATCGAGAATGGAGTTCGTAACCAGGACAAAGCATATGGACCTTGTTGGTGGACGAGTTTACTTGTGTTTCTGTTAGAGCCAGAATATCCGTTTTTTTCGTCTGTAGGTGATGGTGGACGTCATTGATGTTCTTGTTGAGTCCGCGGATATCGAATTAAAAGGCATATTACCTGTGAACAAATCAGAACCTACATTAAGGGTAAACCTCAGCTAGCTAATGCAGATGTTGTCATCAAGGAACTTCCAACAGAAGAAACACAAAACAAGTGCTTCATGTTTGGAATTGACTTTGACTTAAAAGATGAAATATATAAGCCATCTAACTTGCCAAAATCAGTAGCGTTCAGGCGTTTTGATTTCAGGAAGTACAACCAATATGATAGAAGAGACGAGGATTTTTGAAACCGATCATACAAGGACAATATCTTAACCATACTCCATCAAAACATTCAGTCTATTGGAACCGGGCTAGATGGTCTTGTTGCCGTGTTGAATAAAATAAGCATTTGCCAAGTTATATGCATGACTGAGCACTGGAAAGATGAAGATAAACTGCACTTACATGTGATACAAGGCTACCAACTGAAATCCGCTTTCTGCAGAAAAGGTGTCAGAAGACATGGAGGAAGTGCAATATATGTGAAAAAAGGTATAAAAGGCAAAGAAAGGAAAGACATTGTGTCAATGTCTGTAGGAAATCATTTTGAGTGCTCAGCTATAGAAATTGATGTGAATAAAGGTATAGTTATAGTACCTGTGTATAGACCACCTAATGGTAATTTTCAAGTTTTTCTAGGGAAACTTGAAAACCTCTTAAATGTTTTCAATAACGATACATGTGACATTGTAATTGCAGGCGATTTTAATGTAGATTTTCTGCAAAACGAAATCAAAAAATTTTTACTACTTGAGCTGATAAACTCTTTCAATATTTTTCATGTAATCAAGGAACATACTCGGATAACAAGAAACACAAAATCGTGCATTGACAATTTTTTAACAAATCTTGATAATGTTAAAGGTCCTGCACACTCATATTTCAGATCACTCAACTCAAATACTCAAAATTCATTGGCAAAACGGGACTAAAAGCAAGTCAATGTATAAAAGGATTTTTTCACAACAAAACATTGATAATTTCATGAAACACATTGAAAACATAGTTTGGGATAGAATATATAGAATACATGAAATGCAAGTGAATGAACAGTGGGATCTTTTTGTAGATATGTTCCTTGAAGAATTCAACAAAGCCTTTCCTGTTAGGAAGATCAAACAAAATATGAAAAAAAGTAATCTAATCGATGATCCTATAGTGAAAGAGTGTAAGAATCGCCTAGATATTCTGTTCACAATGAGTACAATAGATAAACGCTATTTTGAACAATATACACAAACCAAAAAGGATTATCACAAAAAATTAATAAAAAGTAGATCTAAACAATATCAGAATGAAATTGAAATTTCTGACAATAAATCGAAGACTATGTGGAATTTAAGGGTTAAGGGAAAAAAAAGGTTAAAAGGAAGGAAAAAATTAAATTAGTTGCTTTCTAACGGATACAATTAAAAATCTAAAAGAAAAAATAGATGCACAAAACATACATTTTGTAAATAAAGTTAGATGGAACAGTAAATCTATGTTTGTAGAACCAATCATGGAACAAGTAGTAGAGATTGTGAAGAATTTTAAAAATAAGATGAGTAGTGGTGACGATCAAATTCCAACTCGAATAATAAAATTAAGTGTTACACATATATCGAAAGTTTTAACGTACATTCTAAATAATTCTTTGCAATATGGCATTTTTCCTGAAAAGCTGAAAATTTTAATAGTAAAACCTATTTACAAAAAGAAGGGTGATCCAAATGAAATATGCAATTACAGACCAATAAGCCTGTTATCTTCCTTTTCAAAACTTTTCGAAACAGCAATGTGCAATCGGCTAATGAATTTCTTAGTTACGAACGAATTACTGAGTGATGCCCAACATGGGTATCGAAAGGGCAGATCTACAACAACGGCTGTGTTCAAGTTTGTCCAGCATATACTGAATGCCTTAGAAAACAAGAATGTAGCTCTAGGACTTTTATTAGACTTATCAAAAGCGTATGACTGCTTAGACCTCAAGATATTACTGGATAAACTTGAGACTTACGGGGTTCAAGGTAAACCTTTAGACTGGTTCAAATCATACCTTAGTAATAGAAAGCAAAAAGTAGGAGTACGGAAAGATAATATAAATGCCTTATCACAAGTAACTGACATAGATATAGGTGTGCCTCGGGGCAGCATTACTGGCCCAATACTTTTCATAGTATATCTAAATGATGTGTGCGATGTACTGACACCATACTCTGACTGTAAAATGGTAAACTATGCTGATGATACGAATATTCAGATTGAAGGACGAACAGTTGAACGTATATTAGACAACTCCAACTTGATGTTTAATAAGATAAACAACTGGTTCTCCGAAAATAAACAGGTTGTAAATGAAGAAAAGACTAATGTAGTTATGTTTACAACTGGACATGCAAGCCAGGCAGTGCCTAGTAACTTTCAGTTAAACAACAAAAAATAGCACCTAGTACCAAATTCTTAGGAATCCATATCGACCGATATCTAAATTGGAGTGTACATATAAATGAGCTAGTGGGTAAATTATGTAAAACATGTTATGCATTGAGAATACTATCAAAGCATTTGAGTTTTTGTATACTTAAAGTTGTGTATCATTCAAACTTTGAAGCTATTTTTAGGTATGGTATATTTGTTCTATGGCGGAAGTACTTCATTACAGCACCTATTTATTATTCAGAAAAGGGTTGTCAGAATTATGTTTAAACTTAATTATAGAGAATCATGTAGGACTAAGTTTCGTTCAGCTAATATATTAACAATTGTTGCTGTGTATATTCAAGAGTGTCTTTTATTTCTCACTAAGAATAGGCACCTTTTTTCTTATTATAAATCCCATATTGGCTATAAGACCAGAAATATAAATTATAATTATCCTGTACATAGGTTGACCGTAATCGAAAAAAATTCTTTGTATAATTCCATCAAATTTTTCAATAAGCTACCAGAAAGAATAAAATCACTTTCTTCTCCAAATGGTTTTAAAAAAGAAATTTGGAAACTCCTAATAAACCTGGAGCCTTACTCCATAAGGGATTACTTAGAAGCACACCTAGAATAGATTTTGTAGTCTGTTTGTTTTTGTGTACCTACATACTGTTTATATATGTTTTGTGATGGTCTTAGTGACCTTCAATGTGTTTTTTGACGCCCTTTTGTTTCTACCACCTTTTACAGGTGTAACTTCTTGTACTTGGTTGTTTTTTCAAATAAAGATTATTATTATTATTAGAAAACGAGGAAAAATGGAATTACATACAGCCACCGTTAAGGAAATAATGGAAAGAAAAGAGAAGGCGGAAAGAGCGGCCCAGAATGGAGCAGGAACATGAGGAATGGACCACCCAACACCCGTGAGATATGTCTTGCGACGATGCCAAGGTGCTAAGGAAATGACAGGGTGGTTTTAGCTGGTAGGAGTTGGGCACTACCAGTCCACAATAGAACAAGCAGAAGTGGCTGGTGCCCATGCAGGGTTTCTCCCCTCCTTTTGTCATGACAAAATCAACACTCTGCGCTTTCTGCAAGTCCGATTCTTTGAAGATACCACTGCAAGGTAGCGTCAAAGTGGCCCTTAATCAGGAACAATAGATTCGACATGGGGAAACAAAAGGTCTGGGAGAGACAAGTGGAGAGCTATTGTATAGCAGATCAACTGAGATCTACCGGACCTGTATTCTTATCAAATACGATACAATGGGCCAAAAGGCTCAAGTGTCATCAGAGGCTACGGCCAGACGAGCCTAAAGGTTAGAGGTTTTAGTGGGTAAATCTGACTCAGGGACTCCCACACTACCGCAAGGTGTCCATAAAGGATTTCCTCGACCTTCCAAATTTTGTTTATATATTATAGTAGAATAGTTGAAAATCAATTATCATCTTGCCTAGCAGGACCACATAAAAAACCATAAAACGAGAAAATGCTTTTGTGTAACGGAAGTACCAATGTTTTTATCAAATTTTTGACCATTTAAATATTTGTATTGTGAATTCCCAAATGATTTGTGAAACCAAAAACATAAAGTGAAGATATGAAAATACCTTGCCATCTTCGATTCGGATCAAAATTTTATTGATATCCATAGGTTTCTTGATGATTTCATAGTAGTCAGGATAGTCTTTTCTTGGTGGTAACTTCATAAAGGGTTCGCTCAAAAGTCGGCCATCACTGCAAAAGAAAAACTGATATCAAAACGTGTTGTTGAAATTATTTTCCAAAAGCGGGAAAAAAAAAATGTATTAAAAATAATTTCAAAGGATAATTTAACTTGACGAGTTAAGTATCACTGAAAAATATACCGACCTATCAGTGTATTTGGTTACGATGCCCATGAGTTTCTTCATCTGCTTCTTCAATCTTGAATCTCCATGTTGAGCTTTGCTCTTTTTCTTGCTGCTCGTCCCTACTTCACTATCAGAATCATCCCCACGTTTTTTCTTCTTGCGGCCGCCTTTTTTCTTCTTTAGTTTCTCTTCTTCTTCCTCCTCCTCAACATATTCATCTGTCTCATCTATTGCCTGAAAAGCATCTCTGTAGAAGAACCTCAAAAAAAAAGACCAAAAGATTTGTTCGCCGAAATCGAACATTTTCTTACCTTCAACCACTCTTTTTCTGTTAAACTATCAGTGTAATCGACTTCCTTACGATGTCTCGTGCCTCTACCGAGTACACTATCTGAGTCGTCATAGTTCCAAGGGTCAACTTCATCATCTTCCTTCACCAGCCAATCAGGTAATTCACTTATTTCCATCAGTCTTGCTTTTCTTGCCGGTCCCAGCTTTGCATCTTCTCTTCTTCTTTCGAGATCCATTCTTTGGAACAACTCAAATTCCTGTTGGGATCTAGCCATCATTTGGTTTACTGTTTCGTCATCTGGTACTTCATTTTCTTCCTGAAAAAAATACTGAATTTCTATTATATTTACTCTTTTACTCTGATATACTGGAAAACTCCATTACAATTATTATAAACTCATTAAGTAGTGCTGTCCTGATCACGAATCCGTAAGAATTTTGAGCCTATCTTGCCCCCTAATATAATTTTTCGCAAAAATCGGTATATCTATCGCCCCTGGCGCGCAGTGTATGTCACTCAGGTTAACCCCAGAAGAGATTTAGACTCATCCTCGGTATATCTAACGATCGTGAAAATTTCAGAATTCTACTCCAATATTGAAAAGGCAAACATTCCCAATTTTTTCCAACTTTGCAAAGTGATATTGCTTCTAGAAAATGTGTTTTCCATTTCTTCCGGTCTTCCTGATGATCGTGGAAGCGTGAAATAGATTTTCCTCGACAAACATGTATTGAAGACCTAGTGAATGCGATGCCTCTCTTGCGTCAATGATTTCTGGTGAGTACCCTTCTTTGGAAAACATTCTTCTTTGCCTCATTCATCTATATGAGTTCTTAATTAAGACTGGAATATAAAATCAAATATCTATCTGAATGAAAATGCAAATTTTCAATTTCAGATTTTTTCTTTCGAGATAGGGTCCTTCAGAATATCTATCAGATGTAATTCAAATGTAATCAGATGTCAATCCAAAAAACCGATTCAACATGGTCTTCTTGCTACAGAAACGGGCAATGAGATATATATGTAAAGCCAAGTACCGGGACTCTTGTCGTCCACTATTTTTAAAACAAAAAATTTTAACTCTGGTTTGTATTTTTATAATAGAAACGTTATGCCTTCTGCATAAAAAATACAAGAACTTATTAGTTTGCTCCCCCTCATATAGTACCCGTCGCCCTAATCAGATTTCTCTTTTGAAACCTTCATCTGCTCTTACTCAGAAGTCACTCATCTACCAAAGCAGAAAAATCTATAACCACCTGCCATTAAGAATAAGGGAGATTCGGGATCTCAATAAATTCAAAAAAGAAGTAAATAAGCTTTTGGTTATACACTGGAAGAATTCTTCCTAGATTCAGTAAGTTGAAGTATCATCGTCAAACTAGTCAAATATTGTGAGTAATAACTGTATGTATATCTTATTTTACAAACCTTTAATTATAATTATTTTATATTTTATATATTTATACTTGTTCATTTCAATATAATCATTTTTTTATGACCAGACAATGTGAAGAAATTGTTTTATATTCTATGTTCTATGTTTGCCCTCCCAGAAAGCTATAGACAAATTCATATCCTACCTAGCATATCTAAAATTATAGAGTATGCTATCCTCGATCAGTTGTTAAGACATATTGACGAACATGACATTTTAAGCTCTACTCAGTTCGGATTTAGGCATGGTAAGAAAACATCAGATGCAATTGTTTTCCTCATGGACACCATACAGGAGGCATTTGAAAATAAAAATTGTTGCGTAGCCACATTTACCGATTTGACCAAGGCCTTTGACTGTGTCAACCACTCTATTCTGCTAGACAAACTAAACTCATACGGCATACGAGGAGTTGCAAATAATCTCATAAAGTCATACTTAACAAATAGACCACAAACGGTGATTGTCAATAATAAAAAAAGCGATACACGCATTATGAAGCGGGGAGTTTCACAGGGGTCCATCCTTGGACCTCTCCTCTTTCTTCTCTACATAAATGATCTACCAAATCACATGAAAACCTTTGATCACACATCCCAAATAACCACAATTATGTATGCAGACGACACTAATTTTACTTTTCATCTAAAGCATGAGGAATCCATGGGAATAGACTTAATAATTAATCAAATTCTAAATCATGCTCGGGGATGGCTCAGTCCCAATGAACTATATTTAAATGAAAATAAAACTGACAAATGCGTCTTTTCACATGTCGGTTCATCAGAAATGTCTCATATAAAATTTCTTGGGATTTTATTTGACCCCGCACTATCGTGGATACCTCAAATTAACTTCACGTGTGGCAAACTATCCAAAGTAGTATTTGCAATACGGAGAATAACCAATTTAGTGAATAAAGAAGCTGCTCTCACCACCTACTATGGGCTATTTCATTCCGTATTAACGTATGGAATTTTAGGGTGGTGCAATGCCTCCCACATACATTTACAGAGAATTTTTGTTCTACAAAAAGCTGCAGTTCGCAGCATAACGAAAGCAAAGTTTGAGGAACACTGTCGACCCATCTTTCAGGAATATTAAATGCAACATAAATAAATTCTCTTCACATAGGGACATCCACTCCCATAATACACGAGGTCAGGATAAGCTACTACACTCTCGCAAAAGGATAAATAAATCAAGAGTCTTAGGCATAGACCTGTATAATGCAATACCACATGTCATATCATCCCTACCCAAGGAAAAATTCAAATCAAAGATGAAAGACATCCTGAAAAACATGTGCTTATACAGTATTGAGGAGTTCTACACAAACATAGGCACGATAGGAGGAGAAGATTAACTCCCCTGTGTATACAAGTTGTCTATTTTTAATTATTGTTCTGTCTTATATGTACTTGTCTTATATATGTACTTGTCACTAATGTGTATACATATAGGCTTTTTTCTTTCTCTGTAATTCTGACGTTTCCACAAATGTAAATGATGAATGAATGAATAAATATTGTATTGTATTGTATTACATTTTGACCCTTATTATATATGTATATATCTATATATATTAATTATCTTTAGTCTAGTTTAGGATTTTAAAAATTTGTATCCTTATATACAACAAATTGTAATTGGGACTACCCGTTGAATAAATAAATAAAATAAATAAAAAAAAATATATATGTCTGTATATGTGCTCAAATATGCTTATATATTTTTATGTTTATAGCATTTCATTTATATACTATTATCATTATTTATCGCTTTGTCTATGAGATTTTTGTATCTTCTGACAATAAAGCATGATTGATTGATTGATTGATTGATTGTCCAGCGTGGCTTTAGCCAGGGAAGTAGTTGTTTTCTGTTAGACATTCACAAAAAATTACTTCATTTTTATCGTGGATTTTTCAATTCACAGAAAAATCTTTCTATTCAATATTCAATTGAGAATGTTTCCCTTTTCAACATGAACCGCACAAGAGGTTATCTTGAACGATGGAAGATAGTGACTAAAGTTTATCTTTCAGTTACAGAAGATTCCACATCTGATTTTATGAACATCCTGTTCATATTTTCAAACAAATCAATCTACTCCAATAATTGCGGAAAATACGGGGGTGTTTCCATGAGAAGTTTTGACAAATTCGGATTTTTCAGAACTGAAAATGTTTCAGCGAAAATATGGATTGTTACTAAAGTTGATGACCTGATCACGAATCCGTAAGAATTTTGAGCCTATTTTGCCCCCTAATATTATTTTTCTCAAAAATCGGTATATCCATCGCCCCTCGCCCCTAGGGCGCAGTGTCACTCAGGTTAACGCCAGAAGAGGTTTAGACTCATCTTTGGTATATCTAACGATCGTGAAAATTCCAGAATTCTATTCCAATAATTACGGAAGATACGGGGGTGTTTCCATGAGAAGTGAGACACACACTGTATGTGAAACAGACTTTCAATGCTTATTCGATGACTGGAAAATTAGTTTTGAAAGGAATTAAATGACAGGAGCAAATAAGATCTTTTGAAATTGTTTTTTGGGATATATTGATGTAATGCATTGAAGTGGTTGGTCAATTATTTGGATAACAGAAAACAAAAACTAAGACGTGTTATCAGATGAAATTGGGAATGGTTATGGAATCCCACAGAGTATTTTGTCCTTAATTTACATTGATACATTACATAGTTGAAGTAGCAGGAAACTGTGAAGTCACTCTGATATACTTTTATTACGTAAACTTGGAGCTTTGGTACTGTGACAATTTAATCAAAATAAAAGGAAATAAAACAAAATTCATGCCCATTGCTGAAAAAAATATATTTAACAATTTTCTCACACAGAACTTGAAAGTCAAGAAAGAAAGTGAATGAAAGGATTGAGTTGATGAACAAAATAAAATATCTTGGTATTACCGTCAATTATAGGTTAAATTTTGAAGTACATGCATTCCCTTGAATAAAAACAATTTCTTCTAAACTTAACTATCTTCACAGATCTTCTAAATAACTCAAACCAATGAACTAACATGATCATATACAACACCATTATATTTCTTCAATTTTTTGTTACTGTTCAACTATATTATCATACTAAATCAAAACCAAATAAGATTTCAAAAATTGCAAAACCATTTAATCCGCATAATCCTCTCATCTAATAGATGCACTCCGATAAAGTCAATGTTGTATGGACTGAAGTGGTTATCAATCGAAAAGTTTTTTCTATATCAGGCCCTTACATTTAGATAAGTACAAAATAAGGAGTGGTAGCTCACCAGCTTATTTTGAAGACCATCGCTATGAAAGTAGATCCAGAAGAGATTTTCGCATTCCACAAGTTTGGAAAAATATGTTGTTAAAACTCCATTTTTATTGAAGGCTTGAAGGGAGTCAATGGGTTACCTCCAGAATTAAGAGTGTGGGCTCTCTGAAGACATTCAAAATAACACGCAAAAAATATTTGTTGGATGAAAGCAATCCTTAGTATAATAAATTTTTCAAAACTTCTTATAAAGTCTACCAATGTGTTATTATTCTACATATCTCATATATTTTTTGTATTTTATGGTTTGTATTGTTCTTTTGGAATTTTATAATCAATGTATTAGTCTCTGACTAAATACAGCATATATATATATATATATATATATATATATATATATATATATATATGTACAGTGCGCGGCTAAATTATGGAACAAATTCGATATTTCACAAGCAATGTACTTTTGACAAAAATCCTGAACAAGCACGATTTTTGTTTTTAAATGCCGATTTTTTAATTTATATTTTAAAGAGGTTATGTCACTGGTTTTGACGTGGTGACGTAATCGGTAATTTTTTTAAATTGAAATCGATGTCTTGTGGTATTTCATCTGAAAGGTCTTTCAATACTGCATTCAATGATAATAAATAATTTGATTTGTTTATACAGAGTGAACAAAAATTAATATTTTATTTAAATGTATTTTGTTGGATATAAAGTTATTCTCTTACTGAAATAAAATATTAATTTTTGTTCACCCTGTACAAACAAATCAAATTATTTATTATCATTGAATGCAGTATTGAAAGACCTTTCAGATAAAGTATCACAAAACATCTATTTCAATTTAAAAAATTACCGATTACGTCACCACGTCAAAACCAGTGACATAACCTCTTTAGAATATACATTAAAAATCGGCGTTTAAAAACAAAAATCGTGCTCTTTCAGGATTTTTGTCAAAAGTACATTGCTTGCGAAATATCGAATTTGTTCCATAATTTAGCTGCGCACTGTATATATATATATATATATATATATATATATATATATATATATATATATATATATATATATATATATATATATATATATATATATATATATAATATTCATCAGAATTAATGATTATTTGTCTTTCCAGTCTCCTACCCAAGGGTAGGGATAGCTCCGTTGAATTGATAAAACGATGTATTGAGGGAGCACCGAATCGGCAGTTCCAACCCAACAGTGAGGCGATCCACCGCGGGAAGCCAGCCAGCCGAAGCCAACCGACTGCACACCCCCAGGCAGGGAGAGATGAGTGGTACCCAAGATCAGTCTACACCGAGCAGCATACCGACCCGCCCCACTGATGAAAATCCTTTTGAGGCAGTTAACGTCCAGGCAAGTAAGCAGTCAAGGTTAAATAAGGACCGCCCTTCTGGCTTCTAGAATTCAACTTATTATATCCACCCCTGGAACGTCTTTTCTTCACTGAAGCTGCCTGAAGCAAGTATCCTTCCCACATTAAACAGAAGGTGGCGCCCCAGACAACCGGAAAACCGTAATTGGGTCTCAAATTAATCATAGTGAAAAAATAACCCTTACACTGTGTTCGATGAAGTCGAGTTGATGATCGAATGAAACACCACTGTGTAAACATGAGTACCAAACTGTGTAATAAGGAGAACTTACTTTTTATTTAGATCTAAAGAAACTTATTTTTATTTTTTATGTCCAAGTGTATTTATTATATGTGCACAAATCAGCGAGGCCGTCCAGAACAGTTCTCCAGAACTGTCTCTCAAAATCAGAGACAACTTTGAATAATTTTAGGTTGTCTGCAAACATTAGGATCAAACAATGTATATTGAGTTACTCAGATCATTCGCAAATGAATCAAACAGAATAGAAGAATAACGAGTTTCTTGCAGCACTCCGGAAGATACCATAATAATTTAATGCAATCCTATCAAGTTAGTGAATTGAAAGAGAATGACGTCCAGTTGACATTTATTCTTCATTCTAGATTTGGTTGTGGTATTGAACAAGGTTGGTAACAGTGAATTTGGCATATTCTATTATGTCATTACAATTTACATTGAAATGCCCATTCAAACTTCAGAGTATATGTATCTTCAATAGAAATATACTTTAAAATGGTACGTTCTTGGAATATTGTGAGATCATATATATAGTCAATTTTGATATCTAGGAAATTACCTACAAAATTCATTTTCGTGAAACTTCGCGGTACTATATTACACAATCGTTCACTCTAAAAATACTCACTTCCTCATCATCGCCATCTTGATGCAAAATATGTTGCAGAAACTGCTGGCGCTCAGATCCAGTCGATTTTTGATCGAACATCCCAGCTTGGATAACTTTCTCATCCATGTTCAACTTGTACCTGGCGGCTGCTAATATACGTTCTTCGACTGAATTGACCGTCATTAGACGTAATACTCTCACCTCATTCTGTTGACCGATACGATGAGCTCGATCTTGAGCTTGGAGGTCCTGAAATGTATTGACTGATAATAGTTGAGTTATTTTCAATGTTTGATTATATTAAAAAAAAGTTGTATCCTTGTTTTACACAATCTTCTTGGTTGACAAAATGTATTACAAGATGCTAAAATAAAAAAGCCTTACAGGCCTTATAACATGTAGAATGTAGAGGGCCCAGAAAGCTTGTAAGAACTTTCAACCCTCACATTTGTTGCCTGGGATTCCAAAAGTATATCAGTTTCATAGGAACTAAGTTTTGGAAGTTTTAAGACTGTGAGCAGAACTCCTTCATTCACAGAGCAGGTGTTCTGTAGTTTCAATGGTGCTTGTAAAGTATCAATGTCTTTTTGAGGTGATACCTAAGATGTTTAAAAACCTTTGGTGACACTTGTCTGCTTGATAAAGAGAGTTAATGTAAGTTTCTGGTGGCACCGACGTCGTTTCTGGTTCAAATTAAAGAGTTCATATTTATAATAAAAACTGTTATCACCAATATGCAATGATCAGGGCCGGCTCTAGGTATTTGGCCACCCTAGGCGAGACATATTTTAGCGCCCCTGTTAAAAGTTAGTTTGAGGAATCACAGGCTGTGATTTCTAAAATATCTGTTTGTTCCGTATTTTCGTTTGGTTTATCTAAAATGCCTGATTTTTAATCCACAATTTCAACTTTCTTAAAAAAAAAAATGAAAATCATACTGGTACATGAAAAAGCAAATCTAAAAGAAGCCTCCAAAATATTAAGTTGTCAAAGACCAGTTTTCCACGTGAAAAAGGAAACAAAAATGAAAAACGAAAAGAGAAGGAAGTGCTCGTCCTTTTTCGTTCCAAAGGTACAAAATTAACCATACAAAACTGAGACACTATGCCTCTAAACACCTCCACGAAGTCGAAGGCTCCCCCATCGAAACGTTAATCCCCTAAATTACACACAAAGGTTCAAGAAAACAAGAAACTCTATATATACATATATAGTGGGCGGGTAGTATTTGCTGACTAGTTAGGTACAAAACTAGGAAAATTGGGGTAAGCAGCCATTAAAAAGTGTCCTCTTTAAGGTTTATCCAAGCTTTCGGAAATGATTATTTCCATGGGGAAACTACAATAGATGTAAAAACCAATAGTAATACATATTCAAGAGTGAAACATTATGCTACTTACAACTTTGTTGAGGTTGATGGTTTCAATGATGTTAAACATATTCATCTAACATAGTGATCCAAAAGAAAAAACGTAGATCAAGGCATAAAACGAAAGTTCAAAGTTGATACAAACACATTAACATTGTTTAAAATTATATAAATGTGTATTCTATGTGGTGTGACAAGTGAAACTGACAGGTTAGGAATGATTCCCCCAATTATATTTGAGCCAACGACACCTGACGCGTGTCACTTTGGCATTATTACAGTGGTGCCAACTGTTAAATTAGTATATCAACTGATGTTACCAGGTAATGTTCTTTTTAACATTACCGCCACCTGGTAACATCAGCTGGTACTAATCTAACAGTTGGCACCACTGTAATAATTTCCAAGTGACACCCGTCAGGTGTCGTTGGCTTAAATATAATTGCCGGGAATCAGTCCTAACCTATCAGTTTCATTGATCACACCACATAGAATACACATTTATATTTATATAATTTTAAACAATGATGTTAATGTGTTTGTATTAACTTTGAACTTCGTTTATTCCTTGATCTAAGTTTTTTTCTTTTTGATCACCATGTTAGATGAATATGTTTAACATCATTGAAACCAACCTCAACAAAGTTGTAAGTAGCATAATGTTCGCACTTAATATGTATTCTTTTCATCTATGTAGTTTCTGATTTGAAATAAACATTTCCGAAAGCTTGGATAAACCTTAAAGAGTTTACTTTTTCATTGCTGCTTACCCCAATATCCCTAGTTATATATATATATATATATATATATATATATATATATATATATATATGTATGTATATATCTCGGTTTGTTGTGTATAAAATCATAAAACATTTAAAATGTGAAGAATGCATTGGTGGTCTTTTGGTGATAGAGCTGAAAATTCTGTATCGTTTATTGAACAAACAAACATAATGCTCTAACGTATCCATTAGTGGATGTAATCCTAATATGCAGAACTAAAGAAAAACTTTTGATAAGTTATTATAGGAGACATGTGATTACTGTCACGGATTGTTTTGTGTCAACTTCTGCCGGGCAAGAATTTGCCCCTCCCAATTTCATCACAACTTCGTAAAGCGTCGTCTTTTCCATAATAAACTCATTTAGTTGTATTTGCTGTGTCATGTGATGTACAGTTTAGATTAGATCTAACTTAGAATTCCAGTTGATGCTGCATATTTCTTATAAACGTAAGTACCTATTGTTGAAAGTATATACATGTATATTATACTTGTATCTTTCATAAATAACAATTGTGTGGACTAAATTGTATTGTATTATTGTAGGAACATTTCCTACTATTGTGGAAAAATAACAACAATGTTTGCGTTATTTGTTGTTTTTAATTTTTGTCAATAAAATAAATTTTCCTAGTTTTTTATTTTATTTCAAATTTTGAGTATATCTTTTTGCAGACGACTACGTAACTTTTAGAACGCCGATAGATGTTCTGTCCGTTTTGAGTAATTAATAGTCTTAAAAATGACACGTCTATCGGCGTCAAAATTCAAAAGCTGTAAAAATACACGAAATGTTTTTAAAACGATGAATAACATCCAAAATTCTAGGCTATTACCTCATAATTACAAACATCTGTTGTCACAGCGCGAACGATTTCGGAGTTCCTTGTGTCCTTCATCGTGTTAATAAAATTAATTGCTTCCAACTATATCAATATCAGAATTCACCACTACAATAAGATTTATTAGATAAAAGCAATAGCAAAAGGACCCTTTATTATAAACTTAACATTATTTTCTAGTTTTTACTATTTAGAGAGTATTTTATAAGATATTTCAAAATATGTATAGGTACATAGGTCCATAATAAAAATAATTCAAACTTTGCTGTATTTTTATAAATAAATAATAATTTTGAAATTAACTATTTTAACAACGGTTGTTCTACTATTTTCAGTTCCCCCGCATTTTTACATTGAATTGGGAGTTTGAGAAAATTGCTGTAAGATCTCTATATTGTAACATATTTTTAAAAAAACAACTGTTGACTACCTAAATATTTGAAGTGTGCTGACTCTTATTCTGAATCCACCTCAGTCTAGTTCTCCTTCTCAATGAAACAAAAAGGAATTTTCTGGTAACTTTCGCGCACGTTTTCATCAATATATGTTCCATCTTGTCTTTCTTTAATCTAAGGCCACCCTTGACGGCTGCCTAGTTCGCCTTTATGGATAAGCCGGCCCTGGCAATGATGACAAAATAATATCATATGTTGAAATAATCCATCTGACATCTAGTGTAAACAAAAATATTGCTGAACTTCGCCTTCTACTAATGTGAGAAAAAGTAAATTAGGTATAAGTAATGTCGCTAAAAATTATATATAATTGTAATTTTTCTTACGACCTTTCAAATGATGTCTGCAGTGTTGTTATTTTGGGATTTAGATTTAGATTAAAGAAAAAATTATATTTTGACATCATCAGGCCACTGTAAGATGAGAGGGGTGTTACAATTTATAAACAGAATGAAGGAAAAATATACATATAAAACAATATCATCCCTCTTTTTTTTAAATAAAAATTTATATAAAATAACTTTGTTATAATTTTTCTAGAAACCATTTCAGTAGTTGTTTTAAACAATTAAAAGTTAAAAAATTAAAAAAATTTTTAAGTATATTTTTCCCTCTTTCTGTTTATAAATTGTAACACCCCTCTTATCTTGCAATGCCCTGATGATGTCAAAATGAATTGACGAAACGTCGGCTTTTAAGAAATATAGTTTTCTTTAATCTAAGACCTGGTATCCCAAAATAACAACACTGCAGTCATTATAAATAATATTGAATTTGTTAATACACCAGGACATCCTATAGTGATATACCTCAGTGTTTTGTGCTGTTAACACTGTCGAATATTTCTTGTTTTGAGAAGCTGCTCAGCTATCTTCAGCATAAGGGTCCTTTTAATTTTTCATTGTCCCAGTGAGATTTGATATGATGACATTCCCAGATTTTGATCTCATGTCAGATTTGGAAAGTCTTTTTACAAGGCTTACCCCTCAATGCCTTTATAGATAGATAGATAGATAAGTTTATTTCTCAGAATCGAAATTACAGTTGGTATTTTTACATATTTTAACAAATATATGTTCAGATTCTACATAGCATACAGCATCGAGAAAGCCTAGGGGTGTAGTGAATGAAAGCAAAAGTGAGAAAAGGAGAAAAGACAAGAAAACATAGAAATACATATATACATATATACGAAGAAACATATATACTTACATAAAAAAATGATTCTTATTCTAATTTTTGGGAAAAAAAATCGTCTAAATGATAAAAAACATTTTTGATTCCCATATGACCTGACATCCGCATCAATTGATCTAGCTCTATGCTGCTAGTTTTCAGTTCAAAGACACAAGATTTGATATAAATATTGTTACGAAACTGGGGTTTGTTTTTGTTAAAAATACTCAAATGAATTATTCTCTGTTTATTACACACAATGTACTAAATGATTAAATCGAAGTTCAAAATACCGCGCCTTACACTACACTGCACTAACTTATTAGAATGAATCACAGAAACAACATCAATAAAATAAACTGATTGTAGCTTCATGCGACCGCATATATTCGTCCTCGACACACGGCGAACATTCCAGGAAGGTAGGCGAACTCCCGAGAGTGGCCCCGATCCTTTTTTTTTGTATCACCGCTATCTGCCTTCGGTTGTTTAAATGCCAGTATCTTTGTCGGCGGCGTTTCTTGGAAGTTTAACGTCACGCTGGATAAGCATGCAGTGGCTAATTGTATTCAACTGTGACATGTAGTGTATCCCTAACAATATATATTTTATAAATTTGTGCCCCCACTCCTATGGCAGCCTTTTCATCCACCTTAGATCCATCACTATAGCATACTTATGCATCAAAAGACTCACTTTTGAATTCAATGTTTGGCATAACACGAACCTAGTGATTGCTGCTTATTACTTCGTAACACTTTACTTTTTTTTGCCTGTCGGAATATATAGTTTTCCACAAATCTGCTACTTTGAATGTTTCTCTTTAAATATATTATCTAGATATGTTTATAATAGAAGTATGAGCTCAACTAACTTTTTATGTATTTATTAACACTGATTTCCAAAAATTGTATAACTATGGCTTGAACTGAAAAAAAAATAGACGGATGACTTGCTACATGAGGCATTTCCCACAGAATATAGACAGAAGTCATTGTTTTCTTGATAATCTGTATATTTCAGTTTTGGTATGGTATAATAAATAACAAAAAAATTATTTACCTGATGAGGATTCCAATCTGAATCGAATATAACCACAGTATCAGCACTTTGCAGATTCAAACCGAGCCCACCTGCTCTAGTTGACAGCAGAAAAATAAAATATTCAATGGTCTTGTCATTGAATTTCTTCAACAAGTCTCCGCGATCTTCAGATTTTGTTGTACCATCCAGACGTAGGTAACCGAATCCCCGCCAACTCAAGTAGTCTTCCATTATGGTCATGAGCTGGGTCATCTGACAAAATAGCAATACTCGGTGGTTGGTTGCTTTGAGTTTTGGTAATATGCGGTCAAGTAGTTCAAACTTTCCAGAAGCTCGATAGATATCAGGCCTAAAAGGAGGGAATAATGTGAATTTTTGGTCAAAGGTCCATTTTTAATATAACTCATATTCAACATTGATGTAATTTGAAAAAAAACATTCCACTGAGCATAAAATTTTCTATTCTATTCTAATAACCATCATAATTTTTCATTTCAGGTCAAATTTCTCCAATAATGAAGAGTTGTCCTCAGATTTATATATATATATATATATATATATATATATATATATGCTTGTGCAACTTAAAAAAACGTTAAATTTGAACGCTCTTATTAAGATTTACTATTCGATGGTTTACAGTCACCTACATTACTACCATGTTTGTTTATGGAGTAACTCTGTAAACGCCAAAAAAATTCTCACTGAACAAAAGCGTATAATAAGACTAATATTTGATATTCCATTTGGTAGCACTTGCAGGAAGGTGTTTGCGGACAATTGCATCCTACCACTACTGTCCGTCTATATCTTAAAGACTCTTTTGCACACCAAGCACAACCTGAATAGACTATCTAAAAATTCTGACTGCCATGATTACTTCACAAGAAATGCCAATAACCTCATGATATCTAAACATAGCTTGTTCAAGTTCGAAAAATCTGCAAACTATACTGTGATCAAACTTTATAACCATCTACCTCAAGTACCTAATCAAAGAGTTGCCAACAGGTAAATTTAAAAAGGTCCTGAAACGATTGCTTGGTAAAGAGGCATATTATAGCATCGATGAGTACTATGCATCGAGCTTGCTATGAAGTGTGATTTTTATTGATTTCAATTATTTAAGTAGGTTATTAACTAATGTTATTGTATTGTAAATTTGAATTTGTAACTGACATATGCAGAGCCGGCCTTAAGGGTGGCCAAGCGGGGCGCCGGCCCCGGGCCTCGCGCTTCTAGAGGCCTCGCGCTACCGAAGATTTCGTTCCGTTAATAAAATCACTGATTACAATTTTTAAAAATATTTTACACGTTATGAATTTTCTGCCACTTCTCAAGATCGTTTAAGTTCATTAGCCACATTATTGATAGAGTCTGATATAAGTGCGAGGCTGGAGTTTGATGCCATTATAGAAAATTAAAGCTAGGCGGGTGATTTTTTCATAAGATCTCATGAGTCTTACATGTACGTTTCACGTTTTATTTTCACTCAGCGAAAGAATTCAAATTATTATTTTGAGTTTTGATGTTTTGTTTGAATATTCAGAGATTTATTTTCGTTTTCGTTATTGGTAGGTATATTACGCAATATATTATATATTGTTTTGTTTAGCTTTTGTTACCTTTCTCATATCATTTTATCTAGTATTAATTATTATATTGTCATTGTCAAAACATTCAAAAGGTGTTTTTCTCGCCAAATACATTATTTATTTAAATTATGTGTTTTATATTTTGAACATATATTTAGTAGGCACGCCAACCGAAAGGTAGTAAGTGGAAGGTGAATAAATGAGAACATTTAGTAGGAATTTCTTCAAAGGACAAAAATATCAATTTAATAATAATTAAAATATATAAGGGCCTCGCACAACAAGTTGGCACCAGGCCTCGCGCTCACTAAGGCCGGCTCTGGACATATGTATTGTATTTTAGACTTGTAACTATATTTGACGGGTACATCCACCTATGGTGGTAGCTGTGGCAGTATGAATAGATTCTGTTCTATTCTATTCTATTCTATATATGGGTGGGTATAGTACTTGCTGACTAGTTTGGTACAAAACTAGGGATATTGGGGTAAGCAGCAATGAAAAAGTAAACTCTTTAAGGTTTATCCAAGCTTTCGGAAATGTTTATTTCCATCATCAGGGAAACTACAATAGATGAAAAAACCAATAGTAATACATATATTCTAGCGCGAAACATTATGCTAATAGAAAAACATATTAGAATTGTTTAAAATTATATAAATATAAATGTGTACTCTATGTGTTGTCATAAGTGAAACTGACAGGTTAGGAATATTTACCGCAATTACAATTAAGCCAACGACACCTGACGGGTGTCACTTGGAAATTATTATAGTGGTGCCAACTGTTAGATTAATACCAACTGATATTACCGCAAGGTGGCGGTATGAAGATATTTGATATTGCATTGTTGTCAATTTTGATTGATATCTAAAGACTATAAATAACTCACTCAAATGGTTAATATCTGTTTTTTATTGATACAATTGTTTTCTCGGGAAATGAAAGCCATTTCTGAGAATGTTCTCTTTGATATATTTAACTCTCTCACTAGAACTTGATACATTGATCTGATTGTTAGAACTGTTTTATATGATATTTTGATTTTTTCAGGGTTGTGAAATAATCTGGAGAATTTAGGAGTGATCTCTCTTATATATGGTAATGAAGTGAAAAAAAGTTGAGTAGGGGTAGTGTTTTCATTGCTGTTTGAGACAATGTTCGAGTTTATTACTGTTTGAGGCTAGTATACTTCTTAGTGAGACGAAGTATCATTCAGAAAGTTATTCAGTAACGTTTTTGGACATGAATTTTCTAAAAAAAGGATAAAGAGAGAATGTTTAAATTATGTTTATGGAATTTAGGATCTGAGTTTTTCTGTACTCTTAATTTCATTTGTTTTACCAAGTTCACTTTCATAAACTGTTTGTGATATGAGTGGTAATTCAGGTATCTGCCTGAACTGCATGGTTTCCTATACCAATCTACCAGTGGCTTGTTTTATGTTGTCCGTATAAGCTTTGTATCAAGAAATGGTACGGAATTATCGCAGTTCTCAGTTTCATTTGTGGACTGGATATGGGAATCGTAGCTATTGAAGGTATTGAGACTCTCATCCACACCGTCATTCGGTAAATGCTAATATAATATCATATTTTTTAAGAATTTAAGATTGAAAGATAAAACTGGAAGCCCCCATTGGGGTACCAAAGGTTTGTTTTTGTTTATAAATTTTATTATTGCACGAAAAATATGTATTATCAAAAAGGAAAGTCAATAATTCCAAAAATCTCTCTTCGTTATTAGTAATTATTGTTGCTTTAACGAAGAGACATTTTTGGAATTGTTGACTTTCCTTTTTGATAATAAATATTTTTCTTTTAATAATATAATTTTTACCCATTTTAACAGCGTACATCATGGATTATTTATTTGAAAATGTTATTCCAGTTTTATCTTTCAATCTTAAATTCACAAAAAATATGTTGATGATATTATATTAGCATTACTGAATGATGGTGTGGATGAGATTCTCAATACCTTGAATAGCTACGATCCCCATCTCCAGTTCACAATTGAAACTGAGTACAGCGATAATTCCGTACCATTTCTTGATACCAAGCTTATTAGGTTCACAGAAACACATGTAGATTGTATACTATTCACTGATATCTGAATTACCACTCACAACACAAACAGTCTATGAAAGTGAACTCGGTAAAACAAATAAAATTAAGAGAATTGAAATTCTATGATCCTAAATTCCATAAATATAATTTAAACATTCTCCTTAACCTTTTCATATAAAATTCATATCCAAAAACATTACTGAATAACATTCTATATAATACATTATCTCACTTAGAAGTACTAGCCTCAAACAGTAATAACTCGAACATTGTCTCAAACAACAATGAAAAACACTACCCCTACTCAATCATTTTTCTCTTCATTATAAGAGAGCTCACTCCTAAACTCTTTAGATTATTTCACAACCCGAAGATTTTAAAATATCATATAAAACCCTTCTAACAACCAGATCAATGTATTCTAAAAGATGAAACTCCATAACTTTCAATGTCAAATGTAATTTATAGTATTCCTTGTCATGGTTGTAATAAACAATATATTGGTCAAACGCAAAAAGATCATTATCGAACAGAATAATTTCTCATAGAAGTGACTGCAGATTGAATCATGAAAGATGTGCTCTGGCAGAACATGTGGATAAATTTGACCACCAGATGAATTTTTAGAAATGGCTTTCATTTACCCAGAAAACAATGGCATCAATAAAAAACAAATATTAACTATTTGAGTGAGATCTACTCTTATTTATTGTCTTTAGATATCAATCAAAATTGACAACAATGCTTTATCAAATAATAATTCTTTTCAACATTACGACCACCTGGTAACATCAGTTGGTACTAATCTAACAGTTGGCACCACTGTAATAATTTCCAAGTGACACCCGTCAAGTGTCGTTGGCTTAAATATATGATTCCTAACTTGTCAGTTTCACTTGTCACTCCACATAGATTACACATTTATATTTATATAATTTTAAACAATGTTAATGTGTTTGTATTAACTTTGAACTATGTTTTATTCCTTGGTCTACGTTCTTATCTTTTGTATCACTATGTTAGATGAATATGTTTAACATCATTGAAACCAACCTCAACAAAGTTGTAAGTAGCATAATGTTTCACACTTGAATATGTATTACTATTGATTTTTTTCATCTATTGTAGTCTCCCTGATGATGGAAATAAACATTTCCGAAAGCTTGGACAAACCTTGAGTTTACTTTTTCATTGCTGCTTACAGTGCTTACCCAATATCCTTCTGACATTTCACACCCTTCCAAAATTCTACAAAAGGTATTCTAATTTTTAATATGGAAGTGAAACACCAAATATCACTAGTTTTCTATCTAAAATCTATCAAAAGAGATGAGTTGGAATTTCGTTGGAAAAACTCTATTTCATTTATCCTACTTCAATTGAAAAAAAAACAGGCCTCCTCTCAAATTCCAATGAAAGTTATAGGAAACGAATCAGTTGTGTGCTTTCTTAGTTGTCTATAACGAAATGCAAATGATTTCTAAGTATCTTATCAGCATATCAAAAAAGTTGAAAATTCATATATCATTGCTTGAGTATCAATTGCAAAAGGCAATAAAATCCTTCATTAGTTTCTTTAGGTATTGAAGCATCAATGAATAGGCAACAGAATGAAAATAAATGACAAGGAATTTCTCATCAGACATAGTATGAAAACAACTGAACTGTCATACAAACTACTGAAATGGCAATATCAAAGTATTTTTTTTCTGGTGAGTTTAAAATAAACAATAAATTTTTCGCAATCCTGAATTCACCATCAATTCTAATATAATATAATAATTCGTTGTTTTCAGATATTATATCAATGTTTTCCAAGTCAAAAAAAAATTTGAAAGATTTTTTATATAACACGAAAAATCAGACAATCTCAAGTGCAGATATAAAGTAAAAAACAAAAAAAAATGTGAAGCTGTATTTATAGATTGAGACACAGCCGCTGCAGTTTCGATCAAAAGTTGAAGATGACACTGAAGAGTACATTCGCTAATAGAAACATATGATGGTAGGTAGGGAAGGGGTAAATGACACCAAATAGAGACATGGCTCCTGTAATTTTGCCAGCTTTTTCAGCATCGTGTAATGAAGTGGTTGTAATATTCATTGTCATGAAGTCATTGCAAGATTAAGTTAATAATTAGTGTCGTTATTCAATTGATTTTGCAATTGTGTACAACATTCTAGCAATTGTAATTAAATTCATAGAAAATTGAGCCAAAAATGGAATTTGAATATAGCCTTTACATATATATATATATATATATATATATATATATACAGTGTGACCCATTTAAAATGGAACCACCCCTGTAGAATACGCATTTTTCAATCAATCTCGATTTTTTTTTATATTAAACATCGAAAACTGTATCTTGACACAAATTTTCCTAACTTGAGTTTTATTTCCAAGACACACTATGGTTTTTTTTCTTTGTCAAAAACGGCAAAAGTTTATTAGGCAATTTTTGTTCTCAAGTTTGTCTACACCACTGGATTAGTAGTCGTTATAAATAAAAACCATCAATATTTTATAAAAAAATATTGGTTAACAACGAAGTTACAACAACTTCAATTTTGGAAACAAAGTATTTGATTATAATTTTTATTTAGATTATAGACATATTTAAAATCTGGCAACACCGTGGATACAAAGTAGAACACCAGTAAACTTGCACAGTGAAAATCCGAAGTCAATAGGTCATTCCGTTCTACAGTTATAAGTATGGTAATGTGAGCGATTTGTAGTGGAAGCGATTTTGTAATAAAAATCTGACTAGGCCACTGGATTTGCAATTATATTCCCTTAAAATCATTTATTTAAGTGTAGGTTATAAGTGTATTCGAAAAGAACAGAAAATTTGGAATTCATTTTCAAGTTATACAGTAGTACATTCTTCCATAGCCGATAAAAACGAAATGAACAGAAATAAGTTTTAAAGTATTTATTCCACAATAAAACGTCATTAAGCAAAAACTAAAATAAACATTACTGTAAAATTAAATATTTGAATTTTTGTGGCTTCTACCAAACCTCCATTTAGTTCGACACATTTATCGTATCTCTTCCGAATATTTTTTACACTATTTCTTATTTGTTGAAGTGTAATTTCGGCACAAATCCAGTGGCGTAGTCAGATTTTTATTACAATATCGCTTCAACCTCAAATAATCACTCACATTACCATAATTTCAGGAGTTATAACTGTAGAACGGAATGAGCTATTGACTTCGGATTTTCACTGTACAAGTTCACTGGTGATCTTCTTTGAATCGGTAGTGTTGCCAGATTTTTATATATGTCTATAATCTAAATAAAAATTATAATCAAATACTTTGTTTCCAAAATTAAAGTTGTTATAACTTCGTTGTTAACTAATATTTTTTTATGAAATTTTGGTGGTTTTCATTTATAGCGACTACAAATCTAGTGGTGTAGTCAAATTTGAAAAAAAATTACCTAATAAACTTTTGCCGTTTTTGACAAAGAAAAAAAACCATAGAGTGCCTTGGAAATGAAATTAAAGTTATGAAAATTTGTGTAAAATGCAATTTTTGATGCTTGAAATTGAAAAAAAAAATCAGATTGATTGAAAAATGCGTATTCTACAGGGGTGGTTCCATTTTAAATGGGTCACACTGTATATATATATATATATATACAGTATGCAACATATGGGAAATTTTTATATTAATTGCACAACCAAAATACATATATTGCCGAAAGTTGGTTCATGTGCGTTAATCATATAAGGTGCGCTTAGAATCGCCGATAGTCAAACAGCATACAGGGTAGGTCCAAAAATATAAAAATTGTACAGTAGTAAAGAACCCCTATTTCAGAAAATTCAGCAAAATGTTATCAAGAAAAGTTATTTAGAATTAAAAGTTATGCCTGAATTCCAAAACATGGCCTCCTTAAAAAAACATAAATAATTTCCCCAAAAAAAAAGTGTAATATTCACCCTAAACACTTTCATAAATTAATCAAAATAAAATCAATTTCGCACAACTCTGTTCAAATTCAAGCATATTTGTGAAATTATCTTGGATTTTGAATTGAAATGAAAAAATGTGAGCAGGTTGGAATACTCGTTATGTCCGCATCAAATATTACCCAGAAATAACTCCACCAGCAATCCCAACGTGATCACAATACTTTTCTTCAATATTTTGAAACATAAAAGGATGATTGCACAATTTTCTCAGTTGAACAATGGTGTTCATCAGTGCCTTCGCCCTCCTTTGCCTTTATTCCCTTTTTTTTTCTAGAACCATCTGTAGCAAAACACCTTACTTTGCATATGCCTAAAATAATGATTATCAATATATAACCTGAACATATAGATATGAACTTACTGATAGAGGACTTTTGGAAAAAGACATGTCACATTTTACGATGTATTCTACCTTATCAGGTAGTTGCGATTCAACCTCTTTCTTCAAACGTCTCAACAGGAAAGGCCGAAGAACTTTATGCAGACGACGAATGATCAAAATTGTTTCTTCTTCATTGAGTTCCACCTGTAATTTCCATGTGAGAGTAAACACAGGAGAAAGATAGAGTTAAAAAAACTAAATGCAAGATTTTTATCTTAAAATGTGTTTGAGAGTGTCTGCATTATAATTTTCTCAATAAACGCACTTTGATGCCAACAGAAAATAAAACAATTCAAATTATTTACCAACTGCCTCAAGTAAAACAAAGAATGATGAAAAATATTACAAAACATAATAGAATGATGTGTTGATTTGTTCGAAAATATGAGCAGGGTGTTCAGAAAAATATTTCTATTCAATTGAGAATAAGTATGTTTCTCTTTTCAAGAATGATGTGGTTGAAAACTGATAATATCAATCAATCGAAACTGTGCTTTATTGTCCAAGAAATAGTCCTTATATTGACAAAGCGCTGAGAGTAATGACTTGTGGTAAGATCATAGTGTCATATATATATATATATATATATATATATATATATATATATATATATATATATATATATAAAAAGTTAATGAAATAAGTATAAAAAAAAAATATAGTTCAAAGGAAAATATGAAATAATTTTACAATAAAATAAAGTTAGGTTAAAAAAGGGAAACAATGAATTACATTACAAAACATACGGGTTATCACTACACAACTGTACAACTTACTTAGAATCAATAAAATAGTAACACAGTAGGACTAGGTTATTGATGTCCGAAATTTTCATTATAGTATTCCTGCAGGTCATAGTATGCTTTTTGGCGTGAGGAAGTCTTTTTACTGCCTTTCTAAAGTGTTTAGGATTATTTAATACTTTTAAATATTCTGGAAGGTGGTTATATATTTTCCTGCTTTCATATAAATTGAATTTTTTGTTAGATTTTTTTTTGGGATTGGCAGACTAAGGTTGTTACTTCGGGTGCTCACGTAAGTGCGAGTCATACTTGTGCTTGAAGACTGTTTGTTATGAATCAAACAGGCAGTTTCCAAAAATGAAAATATTAGTTATGGTAAGAATTTTTTGGGAGATAAACAGCGGTCTACAGTGGTCTTTTGCTTTAGCCCTACACAAGCACCTGATGGCCCTTTTTTGTTGGACAAAAGAGATTGTAATAAATGCTGGCTACAGAAACCCCAGAAAGCTATTCCATATCCAATGTCAGATTCAAAGAGGGAGAAATAGGCGTTTCTAGCAATGACTGGTCCAAGTTCGTTTGATACCACTCTAATCGCGTAGCAGCCTGATGCTAATCTTTTTTTTACTGACATACCGTGGTCTTCGAATTTAAGTTTTTAAGAAAATATTGCATCAGTTGTACTTTTGGAGTTCTGAAATCCAAACTGATACTGAGACAAAATGTTATGTTTATTTAGAAACTGCATAATTCTGCTTTTACGAGCTTTTCTATAATTTTGTAAGGGTCAGAGGAGGATATTGGACGATAATTTGTAGGATCATTTGTTTCACTACCTTGTGGAGTGGAATTATGATGGCTTTTTCAGGAATTGGGGAATGATCCCTGACTCGGAAGATTTATTAACACATTCCACTAGGGATATAAAGAACGGTGTCTGGTAAATTTTCATATATGTACACCAACTTTGTTTTTTTATTTCTTTGAACGAGCCACCTGAATCCGTTGGTCTCAAGAAAAGTTTTTCGAAATTTTATTTTGTGTATTCCAAGGATTTGTTTGACTCTCTAAATGTGATGTTATTTTTTCGGCAACTGAGCAATAATACTGGTTGAGCGCATCTGACAAACAGATGATGATATGTTATTTTGTCCTCTTAAATCGTTAATTACTTGCCAATGCTCTCTTGTTGAATTGTGTGCTTTTTCAAATCTAGCTTTGTAGTATCTATTTTTGGCAATTTTTACTACGCTTCTATAGACATTTCTATATTTGTTGAAGTAGGCTATGAAAAATTCACTATTGCAATATTTCCTTAAAGAATGCATTGATCTTAGGTTATTCGCTGAAATTCTAATACCATTTGTGATCCACGGTTTTTTGTGAGGTTTATTTTTAATTTTTCGTACTGGAAAGCAATCATTGAAGGTTCTCATTAATTGATCATGGAATGTTCTTAAGGCTTCAATTGGGTTAGGATTGTGTTCCAGTATGTTGATTCACAGCGTTCTTTTAATTTTCGATAATTATCTTTGCTATAGATTCTACCATATTTTTTACACGCTTTATATTAGCTTCACTTGTATGTTTGTTTGTAACCGACTCCTTTGGACTTGATTTTCATCCACTTCCAGACGTCCGAATGATTTGAAATTTGGCAGGAGTACATAATTCCGGTGACAATGCATTAAGAAATTTTTGTGTGAAACAAAACAAAATGGCGGCTCCAATATGGCCGACGAGTTTTGTGATTTTGGTCTGATTTGCTTCAAAATTGGTATCTGAGGGTTTTTGTGGTCGGAGATTATGATTCTTTTGTCAAAATTGGAAAATTCAAGATGGATGCTCCAAAATGGTGGACGAGTTTTGTGATTATGGTCCGATTCTATTCAAAATTGGTATGTGGGGGTTTTTGGAGTCGAATATTATGATTCTTTTGTAAAAATTGGAAAATTCAAGATGGCGGCTCACTGTATATATTGACAACATTAAAATCTTTGAATGACTTCTAAAATCGAGATTTGACTATTAATACAGCTGTACACATTAATGAATTGGAAAATAATTACAGTTACTAATAGTAATCACGGAATTTATTAAAAAAAACAAAGAAATAAATAAAGTTTAAACAAACTAAAAAACACGCTTTTTAAAAAAACCGAACTAAAAATAATAATAATGTTAGGCTAAACAGTTTTATAGAATCAAACTAAATGATAATTTTAATAAATTTGAATTAATAGTATAAATTTTTTTAATAAATATAAATTAATAATAATGTAAATAAAAAAAAATATTTTATTTAAAAAAGCGTGGGGTGCGTAATTTGAATCTTAAAAAGCACCCCACGCTTTTTTTTTAAATAAAGATTTTTTTTTCTTATGTATATTATTATTAATTTATATTTATTAATTTTTTTTACACTATTCTTAATTCAAATTT
>JAFIRS010005744.1:0-50279 GCA_018342105.1 Gonioctena quinquepunctata | reverse complement strand
GTGTAATAAGAATGAAGAGAAATTCGTTGATTCGATTACTGACATATTAACGTCCATACATTGAAAATCTGAATCAGTTTCACAATGAAATGAAAAAACTAGATGAACTTTGCAACAACAAAGACGAATCTCTGGAGGTGCATTTATTTTTTTTTCTGGTAACAGGCCAATGTGGGTATTTTCTAGGCATGTATGACATTGAAGTCTCGTATTCATCAAAATTATGATATTTGAATCATGTTTCGTTCGAATCGGTAGAGCGAAATATTCAAAAAATTAAAAAAATTGGAAAAAGTCGAAGTGACAGTAGAGAGTCCAAATTTGGAGCAATGGTATAAAATTGAAAACTGAGCAACTTTTTTTTTTGGCATTTTTCGAAATTTCCAAAAAAACTGATTTTTTGAGGATTTTCGAAAAAAATGTCAAATTTGACAGGTGTAGAGTAGCACATGACAAAAGGAAAGAGGCTGTTTTTTACTCATTTTTTAAGCACAAACTAACTGCGAAGACAAATTTTCATTATATCTATTAATAAAAAAAACTTCCATATGTTGCGTACTTTATGTGTGACACTTTATATATATTTTCTGAAATTATAGACATTTTATTGGCAACACACTATTACGAATCAAATAACTTCTTGCCCTACAATCAATTTAGTTTTTGCTTGAATGAGTCCAAGATAATGGTTTTGCTTTGGTCGTAAGAGATTGTCGAAAGCATGAAAAACATTTCATTAGTCTTATGTGCGATTTGTCCTAGGCATTTGATTGTATCTCGCACGAATGTCATCATAATTGGTCAACAGACAACAGCTGCACCTTAGGGTTCGATCCTTGGGTCTTTGCTCTTTATTAGTATACCTTTGCCACAGATCTTAGAGACTCATTATAAATGCTAATCCGATACCGTTATCATGGCCCATTGTTCGAGGTGCGAACTTTGCTAGAAATAGGTCTGAGGATTCCAGGAACGGATTTGAAAATATGTAAATTATCTCCTTTATTACATTTTAATGCGCGAATTGAAATTTGTCCACGTAATTTCATAGTTATGACTAATTTGATTGATTTTTAACAAACTGCCAATTGAACATATCATCTTGTCTGAAAATTTCAGTGTATCGAGTACGTTTCTGCTAGTGGTCAGTCGAGCGCTTAGCCTTATCAGTTATGAATAATAATGAATATCTAAGAAGTATTGCAGTACTATACTTAACAACTAAATAATTCACGCTTCAACTTAACGAACAAAATAGCGATAGTTTTATAAATAAATACCTTCGTTTGACACATTATAAAACTTTTTCGGACGAAATAAATTGTTTGGGTAATTGAAGAATTGGTGAAGAACTTTATGAGTAGAAGGTGGCAAATGCTTGTACTATCCATTTCTTATATCCACGTTTTCATTAGCTCGCTTTCGTGTCTGTCCGGTACTAATCTTGCAATCGATTTTAAACTAACTTCTCGATTAGCTAGAGACTTGAAACTTCGGAAATAGCTCGGAACTGGATGACAATACAATATTAACTCGTCTTGTCTATCTGTTTGTTTTTTTACGGACCACAAAAAGTGTGGCAAAGCTTGGCAGAGTACTACACTAAAGTACTCATGAGTACTTCATAATGAATAGCTTTAAAAAGTACTTATAAGTATTAGAGTACGGGTTCTTGTATGAGAAGTACTCAAAGCAAATGAGTACTTTTACAAATTTTAGAGAGTACTCGTGAAAAATGACTAACGAGTATGAATATTTCAACTTTAAAATAATTCTAATTAGAGGCTCCAGGTTAGAAAGGAGAAATTATAGTAATTAGTAAGATAGTAAGTCAGTAACAGACAAAAAAACTTACCTTCTATCAATTAGCACATTCATGTGTATGCCCAATTTTTGCATTTTAATTTTAAAGTAAAGTAGGTGGCCGGGTGTGTTGAGTTGAGGCGCTGGTTTATTAAACATTAAAACTATTGCCATGAGAGACCAGGCTATAGAAATAAAAATTTAGTTCTGTTATATCGTTGAGAACATTCTAACAATCTAGGTAACAACCTAGATATCAATGCCTCGGACTCTCCACGGTTAACATCCTAGTAGTGCTTCAAATAGAGGATAATTGAAAGAACAGTTATATATTTTAAAAATATATATACACCATACCAAAAATAAATATAAAATTATATAAAGAAAAAATAATATTTTATAACTTCTTGTAAACAAAAACACATTACACAATAAAAAACAAACGTAAAATTGTATAAAGATGGAGGTACAAAAAACAAAATAGTATAATTGTTCAGTTTAGACTTTTGTTACTTTTTCTTACCTATCAACAGGGTATAGGCAGGACAAGCTGAGACTTGTCTGTATGCGCGTCGGTACTGGTTACTCGTCAGCTGTAGGAATGAAGTACTGAGTACTCTAAACTGTAAAGTACTCGACATTTTTCGAGTACTGAGTACCGTCACAATAAAAGTACTCACAAGTATCGATTACTGAGTACTCAAGTACAATTTACTCGAGTACTACCAGCTCTGAAGTGAGGTTAGGATCACACAATCTCTCCATACCGGAGACAAGCGGACGTTGTTTGGTGATCTGAAGGGTGCTCCGCGATAGTGAACCCTATTGAGATTATCGACCTTACAGTGAGGTTAATCTAGAAATCTGTTACACAAAAATCACTGCTAATTCAGCAAAACAATACATTGAATCATCCCCCGATGGAGAAATCCAGCGGGAAGTTTGACACAAAAGTGAAACAAGTGAAAACAAAATGCCACAAAGTAATACCTGATGGGAAAACACCCAAAAAAGACGTTTCAAAACGTAGGGGAGACAAGTGAAATAGATAAAAACAGTTTACTAGGTAAGTGTACAACGGACAACAGTGAAATTTCTATTTGCACAGATGCAGAAGCTGAAAAACACGGCATTGGTTCGAGAATGAGAAATTCGCCCTTGTCGAGGTTAACGCAAAAACACACGAAAAAAAAAAACGAAAAACATAAAGTGGACATATAGTGTAAAGAAACTGGTGAGTCCAACCATTCAAAATGTGGGGAATAAGGAAACACTATCAGAAAACCCTTAGTCGGAAAAAAAAATTCTTGATCTCCACATTTGACTAAATAATGAAAACAGAAATTCTGCAACAAAAAATTGAAATTGAAGACGTACCGGCTGAGGATAAAATATCTAATGTAATAGATAAAGACACAAAAAACCAAAAAGAAAGAGGAAATATAAAAAATGGAGTTCCAGAAAAATCACAAGAAACTGATGGAAATCTAAACATATGTGATAAACAAACCAAACGACCCGAAGAAACCAACCCGAAAAATCCAGTAACCAATGGAAATCAAAAAGAAAAAGATGAAGAAAAATTCGTAGCTCCAGAAAATAGGCAAGAGGAACCATCATATAAAATACCCGAAAATAGAACGGAAGAACACTCCCAAAAAACCCGGATATCCAGAAGGGAAATTTAAATAGGGATAATGAGCGACACTTCGATGAAATGAATAATTATCTAGATTTTTTTTAATATACCACGTTAATAAAACGGACTGAGAAGTATGAAATAATTTCTCTTAGCCCCATAAAGATTAATATCCCCGTACAGATACCTAACCCCATAGATTGTCCTGAAAATTTGTGATTGTGAATTTTGAATAGCTATGAAAATAGTTGTTTAAAATAAAGAAAAAATATAAAAAACAGATGGAAAGCTAAACGTGGGGCGCATACAATCAATAATTGAAGCATTGCACTGCACCCTTTACAACACTTTGCCTTGGATTACCTCCATATACAACTGCCCACAATAATCCAATAGAATTTAGCAGCTAAATAAACTATTCAAGTCAAACTTTACTATTTATCCTATAGATATTTTCCAAAACTGACTAATTTGCCGATTTGTTACTATTCTCCAACATTACTTACTGGCCAGCTTATATAATATTAAATTAAATTTTCACTGCGATCATCTCTCAATCAATCAATCATTCAAAACTGTGCTTTATTGTCCAAGAAATAGTCCTTATTGAAAAGAGGGTTTGTAACTATTCTCCGATCATAGTGCCATATATATATATATATATATATATATATATATATATATATATAAAAATAAAAGTTAGATGTAAATGAGTATAATATGTGAGTATATAATGTAAAGTGTAAAAATATAGTTCAAATGTAGAAATAAATATTATAAAATAATGTTACAATAAAATAAAGTTAGGTTAAAAAGGGGAAACAATGGATCACATTACAAAACATACGGGTTATCACTACACAACTATACAAGTTACTTAGAATCAATAAAATAGTAACACAGTAGGACTAGGTTATTGTAGTCCGAAATTTTCATTATAGTATTCCTGCAGGTCATAGTAAGCTTTTGGCATGAGGAAGTCTTTTTTTACCGCCTTTCTAAAGTGTTTAGGATTATTTAATATTTTTAAATATTCTGGCAGGTGTTTATATAATTTCCTGCTTTCATATATAATTAAATTTTTTGTTAGAGTTGTTTTTGGGATTGGCAGGCTAAGGTTGTTACGGTTGTTACTTCGGGTGCTCACGTAAGTGCGAGTCATACTTGTGCTTGAAGACTGTTATGAATCAAACAGGCAGTTTCCAAAATGAAAATACTAGTTATGGTAAGAATTTTTTGAGAGATAAACAGCGGTCTACAGTGGTCTCTTGCTTTAGCCCTACACAAGTACCTGATGGCCCTTTTTTGTTGGACAATAAGAGATTGTAACAGAAACCCCAGAAAGCTATTCCATATCTAATGTGAGATTCAAAGAGGGAGAAATAGGTGTTTCTAGCAATGACTGGACCAAGTTCGTTTGATACCACTCTAATTGCGTAGCAGCCTGATGCTAATATTTTTTACTGATATAACGTGGTCTTCGAATTTGAGTTTATCATCAATGTGTATACCCAGAAACTTTAAACAAGATTTATTTTCCACTCTATGTATTCAGACTGATACTGTTTAATTGTAATCTGAAGGTTAAGATGTTAGTTTCATCTATATTGAAGCAGAGATGGTTCGAATTACACCAAGTTTCGAGATCATTTGCAGAGGCCATCTGTCGGATCTTTCTTGAACAACCGCCCAGATCAACAGATCCCATGCTAGCCCATGCTCTAACCAACTGAGCTATCGAAGACACAGGTTCCACTACGTTTAAAATATATCGCTTTTTTCGAGAATTTAATGTTGTTGTTAAGAAATGGATTTTGAAGTTAAAGGATTTCATGTACTATCAGTGGCCATCAAGATAAATTTTAACTTTTCTCAACGTCGCCGCGGATTGACGGCTTCAGTCAAGGGTCAGGCGCTGATCTCTGACCACTGAACAAAGTTGCCAAATATAAATACGTAGAAGAAATATCGATATCTTCGGAACGCAGTGGAACCTGTATCTTCGATAGCTCAGTTGGTTAGAGTATGGACTAGAGATCCAAAGGTCGCAGGTTCGATTCCTGCTCGAGGATGGTTTTTTCTTGAATTTAAAAATTTGTCTGCAATGCCACAATTTTCATTTACTTATATATATATATATATATATATATATATATATATATATATATATATATATATATATATATTCACAGACGCTTTATTTCTTCTTAATATTTATATTTGACAACTTTGTTCAGTGGTCGGAGATCAGCGTCTGACCCTCGACTGAAGCCGTCAATCCACGGCGACGCACGGTGGGGTATTTGAATGATCTGGGCGGCCAAAATTATTTTTGTAGTTCAATCGTTGTAAGTGTACTATCCAACTAATTTATAGTAATTTTAGTGATATGTACTATTTTAGCATCGAATAATATGCAATTTTTTAGTTTTTACTACATTTAATTACATGACATAAGAAAAATAAAAAACGTAAAAAATAGTTCAGTTAGAAGATGAGATTTCTTCGTTAGAGGACAAATCAGATTCACCTTCATCAGACTCTGCTTGTAATGTTGACATTTGAGTGTTTAATTTGTCCTTCTGATGATACATAGCAAATGCTTGGTTATACTTTTTAGCCCGATTTGGTGAAGTACTAGTTATTTCTTTGACTATGTGCGTCTCTCTTTCCAGAATTTGCCAACTTCACCTGAGCAGCATAAGCAAGTACTTCTACATCTTTAAGAGCTCCTCAATTATTTCGTTTTTCTTATTTTTGATCTCTCACTTGATTCAAACAAAAGTTACGGGGCTAGTGGCTCAGTGGTACGAGCGTTAGTCTTGTGGCCACTGTTTTCACCCAACGATGCGAGTTCGACTCCCAGCACAGCCGGTAAAATTTTTTTCAAAGCCCCAATTGTGGTTTTGGATCCCACTATAAAAGGTAAGGTCCCCGTGATCTTAACTCGTACAAGTTTTCATTAACTTCTGAGGGTTGGTAAAACAACTAAGAAAACGATGTAAAACAAAAAAAATTTCGTTGGCTGCCCTAGTCGATTCACTAATTTGGGAATCGTAAATGTACCTTCCAGCCAATCTATATTATTCTTGATGAATGCTTCTTCCTTATTGTGTGCCGCAGTTCATCGAAATTTCGGACTTAAAACGGGAACAATTATGCTTGATTTCCTTAATTTCATCTTCTGTATAGTCATAATAATTTAGTAGGTAACTGTCCACAAAATCCAGTTTTTGTTTATGTTTGGTGAATTTTGCCGCTGCATCATGCTGAATAACTCCATTCGAGTCAAGCCAAGCCAAGCTCTGTATTTTGCTGACGACCTGAAACTCTATAAAGTCATTACCTCTCTGAACGACTGTTATGAATTACAAATAGACTTGAACAACTTGAAAAGATGGAGTGATGTGAAGACATGGACTTCAATATCAGTAAATGTTTCACAATAACTTTCAGCAGAAAATTAACTCAAACGGACTTCGGCTATTCCATATCTGGTGAGCAGCTTCCACAGGTTACCACTGCTAGAGATTTGGGAGTCACCCTGGATAGGAAATTGACCTTCAACTTTCACTATGAGAATATAATTAACAGAGCTTACAAAATGTTGTATGCCGGAATACCCAGGACTTCACAGATATTCACTGCCTCATTTCTTTGCAACTCCTTTGTACGATCTTTACTAGAGTATGCATCTACAGTATGGTGTCCCACCTATACTATTTATATACACAACTTAGAAAAAGTTCAAAACAAGCATATAAACTTAACATTCCCTTTGATCATAATAGGAATGTCCAGTTTAGAAGACCGCAGAATACAGGCAGACTGGACCCTTCTATTCAAACTGATCAACGGACACATAAATTGTCCATCTTTGTTATCACAGGTCGGTCTCCATGTTCCGGCTAGGTGCACTTGAAACAATACTACGATCTCAATAGATTTCCATAGATGCAATTATGGACTTTTCTCGCCATTAGCTAGAATTGCCAAGAATGGTAATAGTATTGATTTGGATTTCTTTTCTCTATTTACATTTGTATTGTATTTATACGTATGTATTGTATAGTTTCGTATTCTTAGTCATAAGTTAAATTTAGTAAATTTTATTCCAACTGTAAACATTAAATGTAATGGTTTATCCGTAAATAAATAAATAAATAAATTATTTTAACATTTGTTGACCTAAAACAAAAAATAAAACGAAAAGTTACACGTAGTAAATAAATGCAGTTGAGACCTATGACGTTCCATCACCCTAATTTCCTAAAACCAAGTGATTCAGGGGCTATTTTAAAAAAAATCGTTTAGTAGAAAGATCAAGGTAGTTGATACAGAAAAAATAATTGCCGGGAAACCTCGGGAAGTGCAACTAATAATCTCCGATTAGTATAAAAACGGGATAAAAAATAATTATAATCGAATTATCCATAACACTTCACTGTTATAAAAAATCCAAGCTTAAGAAAACATTGTTTCGTACAGAACGCCGCCGAGAAATACACGTATAGTATTTCTAATCCCAATTGGACCGATATAAAAAGTTTCGGGAAGGAATTCTCTTTGCAGTTGCCTCCTTGACATAGGCGTCGGTATATTATTTTTCAGGGTATTTTTTCAGTTACTTATTCTTTCAATCATAGCAATTGATCACCCCATGTAAAAGTAGACACATGTTATCTCAACTGAATTTTATTATTTGTTTCGAAAGGTCTCCAGAAAGCCATATTGATAAAATTATTTTCAATGGATAATTCCTAACCTCACCAACACACGGCACGGATTAAGGAATAAGTATTGTGAACTGAGGGAATCATGCAGCTTCAGATAATATGTGTCCAATCCAGCTAGCCGAGCTTTTATTCCTCAAATATATTTGATAGCGCCTTTACTAATGATCTGGGCAACCAGAGACACACGCCAGAACTTGTTTATGATTGTACCAGGAACGCTTTGGAAGTAAAAACACTGGTAGTATATAAATTTCCCATTTGCCGGGCAGTGCATATGAATGGGAGTAGGATAACTATACACCCAAAACGACAATCAAGTTCCGACTGGCCCGTGCGGGCCTGACGAAACGAATGTTATTGCATTGTTCCCTTATGAGTCATCTTTGAGGCGCTGCTCTTTTTTTTTACTTGCGTTCATTTTTACAAAATAGACTTTTGGCCGCCCAGATCATTCAAATACCCCAGCGTGCGACGTTAGGAAAAGGTAAAATTGATCTTGATGGCCACTGATAGTACATGAGATCCTTCACCTTCATAATCCATTCCATAACAACTAACATTAAATTCTGGAAAAAGCGATATCTTCGAAACGCAATGGAACCTGTGTCTTCGACAGCTCAGTTGGTTAGAGCATGGACTAGAGATCCAGAGGTCGCAGGTTCGATTCCTGCTCGAGGATGGTTTTTTCTTGAATTTATAAATTTGTCTGCAATGCCACAATTTTCATTTACGTATAAAAAATTGTTCGAAACAAAATTTGTGGAGAATTTTATGCTCTACAACTTTTATAATACATGCAAATATCATTTAAAGCATTGAATATCTTAAGACGCAGACACGAGATCTTATGAGAGTTTTGAGCCAACTTTTAAAATGCCAAAACAAAGGTTTATACGAGTTTATACCTTATTATCTTTCATTCCGAGGTTAACCCCCTATTTTAGCCTATGTGACTGCATATGGGAAATTACACCCATTCAAACAGAATTTACAAAAAAGAATAATTCGAATAATATCAGGGTTACAGATACCACTGCCATGCTCTATTCATTGATCTCCCACCGGTTACATATACCTAGGCCACTCTTCTTGAAATACACCAAAACAGATCAGATTTTGCTCTACATTCGGACACGCACCAACACCTAACAAGGTCGGGAAAACTCTTGAGTCTATACAATAAATTGCCTCTCGAAATAAGAAATATGAACTTTTACGATTTCAAATGGGTAGTGAAATCTTGTCTACTGAAGAACTGTTTTTACTCGGAAAATTACTTTTTAACCCATCAATTTAGCAATGATGATCTGTGATAATGTCACTATATCTACTTTTTAATGTCAAATTTTTTTATATATATTTTTTTCTACCTCTGTACGTTTACAATGACTTTGTTCTGAGTGAACTTTTTTTTGTTTTTTTTCAATTACTGTGTTGTTGTAAGACCTATAGTCATGCACTTTTACTTCTACCTGAGTGACCTGCTACAAATGTATTATAACATGTAAACGTAGTCAATACATTTTCTCTCTCTCTCCCTCTCATTATATTGGTTTTTTTTTTCAGAAAGCAAGGTTTATTAATGAATCATTTAAATAAAAAGAGAATATTGAAAGTTTCCAATTTTTTTTCGAAACAGGTGTAATAAAATCCACCAGCTACAACGCAATATAAAACATCCTCCTTTCGGGCATATGCTTGGGTTGGTCTTAATCTCAAAGTAGGGTTCTCAATCGTGTGTTCGACGAACGTGATTCATACTTCTCGAGTGCCACATTTTTTCTTAAGCTCATCTTCATCCATTCGCAACGAGTACAGGTATGAGTCATCCGGAATCTCCACAATCCATAGTCTTTATCGCATTGACGTGTTCACCTGTGTCCTGGTAAACATAAAATTATAGTTTAAATGAACTAAAAAAAAACACACTTTATAGCAATATAAAAATAATAAGAATACAATCATTAACCAAAATATTTCTTCTAATGTAAAAAAGCGTGGGTGCTTGATATCAGTTAAATTAAGTTTTTTATCGTAAATTATTCTTCTTTATTCTTTTAACTATTTAATCCATATTGCTATAAAGGAGTGTTTTTTTAGTTTTTTAAATTATAATGTTATTTTTATCTTTTTTAGTCCATATTTCGACAAAAGACTGAAAGAGACTACGTGAGAAAAACTATTCGATGGATTTATCAAAATGGGATTGAAGTTTTTACTAACTTTTGCTGAATGTGTTGAAACCAAGCCAGCGCACTCACCAACTTTTTATGTAAAAATTGGGCATTTTTTTTCTGACGATCTTGGTGAAAATACCAGGTCATAGCTATGAAATTAATGTATTGTCATCGGTTCCCAGTACGTGTGCAAAATAAATAATAATTCGGGTGTCTGGAAGTGGGTGAAAATTATTTCCAAAGATTCCGTTACATACATTAATTTAGTTTTTGCTAGAGTTTTGTGTTCAACGGTTTTGCCTTTTGGTCATAGAAGATTGTCGAAAGCATTTGTCTAAAGCGTTCGATTGCATCAATTCATTCCAATTCTCACGGATTTTTTTGTACAGAGTAACTTGAATGATTCCTTTTTTTTTTCGAAAATTGAAACATGTATAGCAAACACCCCGTAAAAGATATCACGTTGAAACTTCGCATTGAGTTATCAGAGACTGCTTCAAATCGAATGTCCCAATCAAAATTTGGCTAAAAAAATGCCTAATACGTTTTCTCATTTTTTAGCATGCATTCTGTGTTTCTAGTAGGCCGTGAAAAGGTGATAGATGAAACTTTTCAACCTGATAAGATAGGGCATTTCGAGAAGTATATATTGGAAGAAAAAAAACAATTGGCTTGGGGGAAGTTATTCAAGTGTAGGTCAAATCAAGTTCGAATTAAGGAGCACCTTTAAATTCGAAAATTTCGACATTATTTTAACAAAATACCTATAATTGTTGAGGACCGAACTGATGCAAAGCAAAAATAAAATCATGCGTGTTCCCTATTCTTGTTTTGAGCAACTATGATTGTCAAACTTTGTTTGAAGAGAAATGAGCTGAGAAGATTTTTATTACTTGCTTACAGTTTGTACTAAATTATCATGGGTATTAAGTGAATAACTTCAGTTTGTGAAGTGACATTTCTAGATGTGTTTATCAGTATCATCTCAAGTCTGTGGGATATTGAAAAATAAAACATTAATTGACCCTTCTTTGGAATTGTTCTCCAAAAAATTCCACTGCTTCAATCGTTTACTTTTTCGAAATGATTAAGAAATTCTTAATGGATAAAATATCTCCAAGTCGTCTATGAGAAGGTTTATTATTTGTTCATTTTCAAGTTTATAGTTCCTTATTTTTGGAGATGTGTGAAAGGTTGGTGGGTGATATCCAAAGAGAGTAAACGATATGAGAAGGAGGTACTAATAAGCTCTAGCCAATCAGAATCCTTTAGCTTAACGCGTCATAGTGACGTACATGGACATGAGTACAGGTGGCCCACTAACATACAGAGTGGTCCAATATACATACAAGAGCAGATATGTCAACGTGAATATGTTATACCTAATCGAATTAAACAATATTACTTGAAATTTTAAATTTCCAAGTTTGTGGTAAAATTTTAGGAATTCTCTTTGGGTGCTATCTACATACGCATTTTTTTCCTTGAACTCGATTCGGAAGTCAAATCGAGGCGCTTTAGAAACTTTCCGTAATACAATATGACTTCTTTTCCAACAATAATAGGATTTCGAAAGATTTTTTGTTATTAGAGAGTTACTGCAACGTCCGTTCTATAGTTCTTTTAAAGTTTCTTTTATTTTGACATATACGCATGCGCATTGTGTCCGACTTTGAGGATACCCTCAATATCAAATACAGGCATCCCTTACTTAAATAAAGGCCAAGAACCTTTTATTAAAAGTTCCTTCATTTTGACAGATTTGTTTTTTTTCTGTCATATATCTGTCGCCAGTTGAACATCTAAAGTTTGTTAAGCACTGCTATATATATATATATATATATATATATATATATACAGGGTGTAACTGAATAAGTGTAAAACATTTAAGGAGGTGATTCCTCATCGAAAAAAAGATAGGATCTTTCATATAAAGAAACTTCATTGGAGCATCCCTTGTTAAGATACAGCCCCTTAAAGGGGGTACATAAAATTTGTATAACAATTTTTTCCCAAGCACTGAAAAAGTTACATATTGAAATTAACCTGACGTTTTGTACTACCAAAAGACACTTAGCCAGTAATTTATTTGGTTTACCCCATGGTTGTAAGGGTGAAAACGCAACCCTAAAATTTATTTCCAATGTAACTTTTGTCTTATTATTTGTTTACCATTTAAAATTTATTTCCGATAGCCTGTTTCATTCTAAACAAAAAATGTCTCTTGGGTTTTTTGCCCAAAATAAACCAGTAAGCAGCAAAACATTATTTTACGAACAACTACAGAGATACATCGTCATAAATGCGAACTGGATTTATTGTTATTTTGTAGTTAGTACCTGCATTAAACGAGTAAAGGGTAATAAACAAAACTAAGTTATTAATAACAAAACACACAACATGTAGAAATCATAGTGAATGTTCAATATGTCTACCTTCAAACATTACGCATGCGTCTAGACGTCGGCGCATTGAGCCACGTATTCGCTCAAATATTCCTGGAGTCTCTCTGATTACCCTGCACGCATCGATGATGCGGTTTCTTAAGTCCTCTACATCGCGAACAGAGTACGATATACCAAATGCTGTGAATGGCCCCAAATGAGAAATCGAGAAGATTGAGATCCGGGGATCGAGCGGGCCATTTATGTGGTCCTCCTCGACCTATCCACTGATTTGCATATGTTTCAGTTACATGCTGACGTGCTACTTGACTAAAATGGGCGGAGCCCCATCATGCATAAAAAACATATCCCTTCTGACGCCCAAAGGAACTTCCTCCAGCAGTACTGGATGCACTTCTCTTAAAAATTGAACGTATGCCTCACCATTTAATCGAGGAGGTAGAAAATGAGGGGCCCAATTAAATCATCCCCAATAACCGAGCCACACGTTAAGAGAAACTGTTCTTGATGGCTAGTTTCGACAATAGCGTGAGGGTTTTCATCAGCCCATATGTGGTAATTATGAAAATTAATAATCTTGTCCCGAGAAAAACTACATCTGTCTGTGAATTCTATCGTCTTCAGAAAGTCACAATTTCTTCTAATCATTTCCAGCATCCAATTGCAAAATTCAAGACGGTTCGGAAAGTCTCGCGGTAACAGTGCCTGTACTCGTTGCAGATGGTAAGGGTATGAGAGTTGTTCCTTTAAAATTCGAAATACCGTCATATGATCAACATTTAGCTGGAAAGCAATCTTTCTAGTACTGGTAGTAGGTTGTTCTTCAATCAAATTAAGTACTGCTTCCTCAAGCTGTGGTGTTCGTATTTCTCGATGGCGACCACAATCCTGCGTTCTTTTGTCGAATGAACCATATTCTCGTAATCGTTGATGAAGTCGAGCAAATATTCTATGTGAAGGATGCTGCCGTTGAGGATACATTTCAGCATATCTTCTAGAAGCTTCTAACCCATTCCCTGCGACAGACCGTAAACGTAATGCATATCAGCCATTTCCTCATTTGTGTATGCCATTTTATTAACAAGTGAATTATTAAAGTAACAAATTAAGAACAGAAAAACAACACACAATTAGTATTAATTCAATTTCGAAAATTCCCAAACTGACAGCGTCATACCAATTTAATTGTCACTATCGCTAATAGCGACCTACTAGATAGATTAGTTTCGTATTTTCGCATTTATGACGATGTATCTCTGTAGTTGTTCGTAAAATAATGTTTTGCTGCTTACTGGTTTATTTTGGGCAAAAAACCCAAGAGACATTTTTTGTTTAGAATGAAACAGGCTATCGGAAATAAATTTTAAATGGTAAACAAATAATAGACAAAAGTTACATTGAAATAAATTTTAGGGTTGCGTTTTCACCCTTACAACCATGGGGTAAACCAAATAAATTACTGGCTAAGTGTCTTTTGGTAGTACAAAACGTCAGGTTAATTTCAATATTGTAACTTTTCAGTGCTTGTGAAAAAAATTGTTATACAAATTTTATGTACCCCCTTTAAGGGGCTGTATCTTAACAAGGGATGCTCCAATGAAGTTTCTTTATATGAAAGATCCTATCTTTTTTTCGATGAGGAATCACCTCCTTAAATGTTTTACACTTATTCAGTTACACCCTGTATATATAAACCAGGTGATTCTCCAAGGTGGCTCACCCCTATAACTTTTTTATTATTGAAGATAGAAAAACGAAATTTGGTGGTTGTGAATTATAGTTCAATTTACATTTTTTGACATATTTACTTGCTTTGGCGTACTTCCGGTTTGACTGGAAATGACCCCAACTTTCGATTTTTAAATGGAACATCCTATATATTTTTACTTATTTCGATCGAGAATGACATTCTAAATCCAACAACAACTCACTTGTCAATATTTGACAAATAAGGTCATTTTTATTCCAATTTTTATTTTTCGATCTAGAATGCCATGTATCGTGTAAATCGCTTCGTTCTTGATCAGGTAACATGGGAAAAATACGACTTTGAGGCTTATGACTTCCCAGTCGTTTTAAGAATTATTTAAAAGTCACAAATTAGTTCATTAAGGTTATAAATTTTCAAAACGACCTTTTCCTTGATCACGGCCAAGTTCAACTTTTTCAATTGTTGCGCGCACCACATTGATTAGCTGTTCCGCAGTGATGCTGTGAGTAGTTGATGCTGTGTTATACACCTGATTTTTAAATGATCTGGTGATCTAGAATATGAAAAAGAAATAATACATTAAGAAAAAATATGACAACTTAAGAATGTACCTCGCAGGCCACTGAATAGGTCCATACGTGCCAATCCACTTTTCTGGGAAGGTGTCATTCAGATGTTCTCTTACGACTTGAAAATTGTGAGGTGGCGCTCCATCTTCTTGAAAATAGATATCAACTTGGTTAGCCAGTGGCAAATCCTCAATGAATTCATTAATTTGATTTCTAAGGAACTGTAGATATATTTCCGCAGTAAGTTGTCCGTCGAAAATTGTTGGCCCCAAAAGTTTTCCTCCGATAATACCCATCCAGCAATTGAAACCAAATTGCTCTTGAAAATTTCCTTCATCAGATGTCAATTTGTTTGAGACCAGTACCTTTCATTACTCCGATTGAACAGACCCAAGTTGGTGAATCGAGTTTCATCTGAATAAATAATTTCAAATGGAAAACGTACATTTTCTCTGTATTTAGTCAACAACCAGTTGCAATAAGTTAATCTTCGGTTGTGGTCGTTATCGTAAAGATGTTGGTATAGTTGGCACATGAATGATCGATAATTATATTTGTGAAGAATTCTCCAAACGGACGAATAACTTATATCACTCTCAGAAACAATTTGGCAAATTGACGCCGTACAATTCACTTCAACATAGGCCAACACGTCTACTTCTTTTTCTTCACTGACGATGAAGTTATTGGCATTTTCCTTTCCAGTTTTGGAAAATAATGCCGAGTGGGATGGCGACGATTAGGGAATCTCTGAGCGTTAATTCGAGCTGCTTCACTTGCATTCTTTTTTGCTTCTCCGTAAATTAGCAACATGTCAATTTTCTAGTTTCTAGTATAAATTTCCATATCAAATTATAAACTATGCAACACATGATTTTTTGAACGTGACAGCAAATTCATTAGCTTATTTGTTTAGTTTGTCACGGATAACTAGAATAACAGGATTTAGTGCATAAGTATACCGAAATAGTATATTAAAGTATAAGTGGATAAAAAGGGCTTTAAAACACGCGCGATTAGAGCAAGTGTTTTTAAGACCAGTTATCCACGAATACTTTACGTTCTTTTTTTTTATTGGTGCACTTTGAAATCATATATACTGGTATTATTACTACAAAAAATAGAAATAAGAACTAATAATGCAAGAAGGTTGAATTCGTGATGTGACATCAGTATACCTTTCGTTGTCATGGAAATGAGAAAAACATTCATTTGCAATTTGTTACCAAAGATCAATATTTGTTGTCACCAGAGCTCAAAATGAATGATTCTAATATCGATTTTTTGAATAGTGAGGGCAGAATCCTGGTTAATACCGCGAAAATCCAGTGATATATATAAAAAAGAATATGAAAGTTCATCAAATGGATGGAGGAGCACATATAAATGAACGAATTGTGAGTAATATTTTATTTGACGTTACAAGGTACTCCTGTCAGATCAATAATCGAAAATTTGTCATTTAGACTTCACGTTTCTCGATTTGTTGATGTTGTCATGGTTACCTTTAAAAAACGCGCGTTTTTTAAAGTTCGATTTAAACACGCTGAGGCCTTCTTTAAATGGGTAAAAAGGGACACCAATAAAAAAAACGTATTATTTGTTATTAGGTATGATCGCTTCTTTCAATTATTCATAAAAATAGTGAAAATAAAGTGAATGAGTGTGGCATCAAATTATTCGTAAGAAAATGATCTTCCACAAAAAGCCGACGAGTCATCCTCTTTCCATTTGAAAAAATCAAGTTAACTGGAAAAATTCATATTTGCGACTTTTAAATAATTCTTAAAACGACTGGGAAGTCATAAGCCTCAAAGTCGTATCTTTTCCATGTTACTTGATCAAATAAGAAGCGATTTACACGATCCATGGCATTCTAGATCGAAAAATAAAAATTGAAATGAAAATGACTTTATTTGTCAAATATTGACAAGTGAGGAGTTGTTGGATTTAGAATTTCATTCTGGATCAAAATAAGTAAAAATATATAGGATGTCCTATTTAAAAATCGAAAGTTGGGGTCATTTCCCGTCAAACCGGAAGTACGGCCAAGCAAGTAAATATGTAAAAAAAAAAAATTTGAACTATAATACACAACCTCCAAATTTCGTTTTTCTATGTTCAATAATAAAAAAGTTATAGGGGTAAGCCACCTTAGAGAATCACCCGGTATATAAATAAACTTTTGAAAAAGCTAAGATCAATACTGTACACATTCAAGCATCTTAAAAAATTTCTCAAAATACATGAACTTAAAATTTTATACCATTCACTTGTAGAATCTCATATTCAATATGGAGTATCTGCCTGGGGAGGATTGTACAACTGTCATATAGAACAATTGCAAGTAATGCAGAAATACTTTTTGACAATACAATAAAGAACGTACATATCCTACAGAAAAACTATTCAAAGATATTATTCTCGAACTGAAAAAACTTTATTTTTATAAGATTCTCTTTTTTTTTTTTTTTTTTTATGTTCTGGTTCCCACGAAAAGGGATATCCTGTAATGTTCAGAGAACATCGTGGGAACCAAGGGAAAGAAGGTAGGAGTTGGTGTTCTTCTTAAATTTCTGGAGGTTGTATGCCTCGGGGAACACCTCCCTAGGAATGAGTTCAAAGCCTCGCTGTTCGTTGGATGAACGAGTCTTTGGAAAGTGATGTTCTACGGTCTCCAAAGTGACCACGAAGGTGTGATGACTGAACTTGACGGGTTAATCTCGAAGAGACTGAAACGGGGAACGATTGTTGATATTTCAGAAGAGCATGCCCATGAAATATCTATAAAATAGAGACAAATCCCAACTTTTCTACGGTGTTCCAGACAAGTGAGCGAGTTTGTAAGCAGGCATCACCGACGAGACGAATTGCCCTTTTTGTGGATAGAATACAATATCCTCATGATATGTTTAGGTGCCGTACTCCAAATATGGGAACAGTATTCCAGGACAGGTCGGATCTGTGCCTTATAGATCATAAGCAGCTGACTGGGGGTGAAATAGCTCTTGACACGAAACAGAAAACCAAGTTTTGGGGGTGCACTTTTGGCAATGGACCTCACGTGATTTTTTCCCAGGAAAGGTTATTGCTGATAGTAATACCAAGCATCGATATGGATGGCTTCAGTGGTATGGTTACTCCTGACAAAGTTATATTGGCACAGTGAGATCGGCTTTTCTAGAGAAAAGACATGCTTGTGTTTTGTTTGCATTGAATTCTACCAAGTTATTAGATCCCCATTCGAGAATTGTTGCTAATTACATATTATATTATTAACATTTTCTTCCCCGTTCATTTCTGGTTTCACGGGCTGATATAGGGGCCCTGGAAGAAAGCGGTATGGAGGTACTATCATCGGCAAAGCTGTGTACTGGACATGAAGTTGCTTTCAACAGGGTCGTTGATGTGAAGTAGAAATAGTGTTGGTGCGAGAATGGATCCTGCGGAACACCAGCATTTTTTGAGTAGAGTGTCAGATGAAACTCCATCGACCACTACATGGAGACCTGTTTGAGAAAACTAGCAAGCAGAGAACACAGCTTGAGGGGCAAAGCCATAAGACGGAAGCTTGGCGAGGAGTCCCCGGTGCCAAACTCGATCGAACGCCTTGAGATATCTAATGCCACAGCTAAAGTTTCTCCATACTTTTCAATAGATAGCTGCCATATTGTGAGACGTAAAACGGAGGTCACCAGTTGATCTCTGATGGCGAAAGCCATATTGCCTATCGTTGCAATTCCTGGGTCTTCCAGATATTTCATGAGCTCGATGTTGATGGCTTTTTTCCATGACCTTTGAAATAATAGATAGCAAGTGCGATAGGTCTGTAGTTGCTAGGTAGGGCCTTTTGCCTTTTAGGGACTGGCTGTACTCTTGCATTTTCCAATTGGACGGAAATACCCCAAATTGTAAGAGTGGTTGAACAACTTGCAAAGAACAGGTGTTAGTTCGGGGACACATTTCTTGGAGAACAATCGGCGGATTCCGTCAGATCCCAAAAGGGTTTGTTGGTGTTGAGACCCCGCAAAATCTTTCTGATAGTACGTTGGCGAAAGGTGATCTCGGGCATGTGACTGTCAATAGGTGTAATGTTGGGGTTGTTTTCCCGATGAATCCAGAGTGGAATTTCAGCAAATAGGTGCACAAAGATATTTGGCTTTTCTGGGCGTCGTTGCTAGTGTTCCATCTTCTTTGGTTAGGGGAGGAAATGAGCTGGAAGTGAGTTTCTTCCCACAGCTTTAACGAAAGACCAAAATAGACGGATCCGTTAGGACATTCAGCAAGTTTTGATCTTATTTTGGCTTTGTGGGCATCTTTTGGCATTCTATTGTCTCTTTACATATGCCTCTAGCCTCGACATATGCTGCTCTGGTCTCAGGGCCCGGATTTTTCAGCCATCGATGGTATGCTGCCTGTTTGGTGCCACAGCTCTAGAGCAGTTTCTGTTAAACCAGGTCTTATTGGATGATGTTCTTCTTTCGGTATTCGGTATGTAAGTTTGCATCCAACATGATGATTTCAGAAATTGTCTCAGCATCGTGTTGGATCTACTGAAGAGAAACAAACTCTCTTCATGGAAACGCTGAGAAAAACATACGAAGACCTTCCCAGTCGGCCGAATTGTAATGCCACATGAGACGGGGTGGTATTGTGCAGCTCGATGGTAAATGGAAAGAACATGTTGTGGAGATGAGGGTGTGGTCAGAGTTTCCAAGTGGGGCACAAACTTCTATTCTCTGCTTACAATATAAAAATAGAAAAGAATTGAAATACATAAAACATGAACATAACACAAGACACAAACAAAAGAAGGAGTTTTTTATAGAAAAGACTACAAAAACGATTGGTCAGAAGTCATTCTACTACACAGCCCCAAAACTGTTCAGATTCCACAGACCATCAGAGATATAAATAATACTTCTTTACAAAAAAAAAATTAAAGTTTGGTTGCAAGATTTGTCTATAGAAAACATGGTGAAAATTATCAATATTTCCGTATGATTCATCATTCATCATAGTCGAAGTCAATTATGTTGGTACTAATCAAAATTTTTGTTAATTATTTTTCATGATTTCTCTTTCACATAGTTTATTGTATTTCCTGTATTTTACTTTGTTATTGTATTTTATTGTATATTTATCGATTTTCATTTATTATTGGATTACTTTATATTTATTTATAGTAGTGGCATTTTGTATCTATACATTTTTACATTTACACAATTTTAAAATTTTTTTTTTTTTTTTAAATTTTTCTTTTAACAATTTTACATTTTTATATTTTTATACCTTTACTTTTCTACATTTTTGCATTTGTACATTTTCTAATTCATATTTTTATATTTTCAAATCTTTAACATTTAACATCTTTACATTTACTCATTTTACATGTTTGGATTTACTTATTTTACATGTTCATAATTCATATATTTTATACTCATTTCATTCATTCAGCATGTATTCATTCATTTGCTTCGATTTATTGGCAAGATATTAATATATAGGTTAGGAATGCCCACAAGTTTTCTTCGTGGGATATCTCCGATTTATTTTCATTTTTTTTCAGCATTCATGTCCATGCCTGTAACTTTAATGAAAATAAATATTATTATTATATATTATTATTATATATATATATATATATATATATATATATATATATATATATATATATATACAATACGCAGGGTGTGATCTAAATTATGTTTACGATAAGTCCTCAATAAAACAGAAAAAATAAATAAAAACTGTGTATTACCTACCAAAAATTTACTGTTTCGCGGTGCCCAAAATTTGGCGAAATGTGAGTTTTTTTTTAAATTTTTCCGAAGCTTTCAACCCTGTAATATAAAATTACATCATATGACCGTCTTTCAGGGGTGTGCAAGAAGTTAACTTCAACTTTGAAAGACTTATCCAAAACTTTTGCTATGTAAGTTACTCGTGGACCTTTAACAAATTTATGCTGAAATATAACATAATATAGGATCATTTCGAAAAGTTTACTGAAGTTGCATAATATAACGATTGGTCTATAATTTTCAACCTGATATTTTACCATATTTCCAGACATTTGGAAAACAAAGTGTTGTTAGTGCTAGATTTAAAGTCTTTCAGAAATAATGATGGAATATCATCTTACCCTGTTGCATTTTTTGTTTGCATTTTTAGCGACCTCAGCATGTCATCTTCAGTTATTTTGAGAATGGACAAAATGGGCGTGTTAAAATTATAATTGATTTCAGATTGAAGATACTTGGAAACATTCTCAGTTAAGCGAAAAATGTCGCGGGCCTTTTCTGCAGCAAATTGCACGACATATAATTTTCATTAGAAAAAACCTTTTTTATAAATAATTGTATCTGAAATAACTTTTTCGCGGAAGTGCTTTCGATGGGGACTTTTGCGGTTCAATACACGACGTAAAAATGAAGCTCAACACAAAAATTTAGGTTGCTAATATATTTTTTTACTTTCCTCTCAAATGCCTAAATTCACTGGATCACGAAGGATGTGAGATAGTACCTCAGTTTGTTTTGTTTCATTTTAATGAGTAAATCGTTCATTTTGTTTTTTTCGTGGAATTTTTCCTTAAGCTTCATAATATCCTAACAGCGTCTGATCGATTTGTTTGTAAAAATCTCTCGCGCAATAAAACTTATGACTTATGAAACGTTTTATTTATTGAACAAACATCTCTGCACAAATTATTTAAAAATTATATAGGGTCAAAGGAATGATTTTCACAAAAATATAACGGACTTGCTGTTATCATTTCACCTTAAGAATTATTCTGCAAAAAAATTTTTAAAACCAATGTTGTAATTAGAGAAATATTGAATTATTGACAAGACAATTGATGAAGTGAAAATCATAGATAAATAAATTCGCATAATAGGATTCAACTGATAATGGAACACTGATGCTGTTTATAATTTGTGACCTATTATCTTTCGAACAATATTGAAGAACACTACAATTTTCAAAATTCTACTACGAGGTTACTTTGACAATTTCAGTTGATGAACATTTTATGATATATGGTCCGATTCGACTCGAAATCGATATTTGGGATTTTAAGATGTAACGGACCACCAGTTGTTGATAAATTGATGAATTTAGGAATTTTTAATGAGGGTGCGAGTATGGCGGCCAATTTTTTAATCATTTTTAGTACATTTCTACTGGTCACTCTTTGTAAGCCCCAATGCTTACAGTAGTTATGTTTTTTGACAGAAAACCAGTTTTTCTACAGGGTGTTTCATAATTGAATTTCATATGATTATAGGTCCGCAACCGCTTTTCTGAGATACAGGATGTTGAAATTTAACAAAAAAACCAGTTCAATATCTCTGAAACCGCTTTGGCTTTTTTTTTTCAATTCTGGTACATGCATAGTTCGCATAAAAATAAATTTTTTCCATGATAAAGGATTTCTTAATTTTCATCAGTGGCGTCCCTGTTAACATGCCCTGCCATATTTTTTTATCAAAATAATGATACGCCACTGATTTTTTTTGAAAATAAATATTATTTTTGTAATTGTCTATCTTCTTATAAAAATGGTCTCCTACCTTTTTTCCGTCCGGCAAACGGTTTTTGAGTTAGAAAATAAAATGTATTCATTTGCTTGTCCCTAAGAGAAATCAGCCGTTGAAGAGTAGTAGAATTATCTTGTGGGCTAGAAACATCTAGTATGCTAAGAACAAATTTCGTTGTTTTCAACATAAACAATTTTGACGTGATATTATTTACGTTATAAAAACTTGTTTATTAAAAAAAAACATGGTAAATTTTACAAATACCGAATTAGCAGACATGCATTACTTGCTGACGGGAACCCATGTCAAGCCAGGCGACTGTATCAAGAGCGCTTCCCAAATAGAATGGTTCCTGATGCTCGAACGATTTCAAGCACCCACAGAAGGTTATGTGAAAGTTTTGAGACCAATCATCACTTGAAAGGAACACATCGCACTGAAAGAACTCCAGCAATTGTGGTAGCTGTTTTAAATTCAGTTGACGAAAATCCTGAAATAAGTACGAGGCAAGTTGCCAATAATTTGAATATCGCCCATATTCTAGTATGGAGGATTCTTCATGATTATTTATTATAATCCTATCACATTCAACGGGTTTAGGCTCTACTTCCTCGAGACTTTCCATCACGAATGAATTTCTGCCAATAGTTTTTCCAAAAAGTTACCAAAAATCCTTTATTTGACAGGGAAATTTTATTCACGGACGAAGCTAGTTTTACTAAACACAAGATCTGAAATTTTCATAATATTCATTTTTGGCCGAGGAATATCCGCATGCAATCGTGGAATCTCATCACCAGGAGCAGTTCTCATTAAATGTCTGGGTTGGAATTATTGGAGATTACCTAATTGGACCTTTTTTTCACCTCGCAGATTAATAAATGGACATAATTATCGCCGATAATTTGCCAATTCTGTTGGAAGATGTTCCTATTTTAATGCGAAATCGCATGTGGTTTATGCACGATGGTGCACCTGCTCATTTCAGTGCTCTGACACGCGAATATTCAAACCAAAACATAATCGCTGGATAGGTCGTGGGGGAACAGAGTCATGGCCAGCTAGATCTCCAGACTTAAGCAGTCTTGATTAATTTCTCTGGGGACATCTTAAGACTTTGGTGTACAGTCAACCAATTCTAACTGAGGAAAAATTGCGAAACCGCGTAATAGTTTTCTGTGAAGGAATACTCCAGGAATTTTCCAAAGAGTACGCGAGTCAATGACAAGGAGGGCTAAAGCGTGCATACTTGCAGGAGGCGGACATTTTGAACAGTTAATTTTATTTTGATATTTTTTGTTCATAATAGTTGTTTTAAAAAATAAAAAAAATATTTTAATGCGTACTCATTACAAAAACTAAATAATAGCCACCATAAAATTATAAAATCTTACCTAGATCCTTTGGTTACCACAATTGTGAAATTAAGACTAAGAGAAAAAATCGATTAGGGACAAGCTCATGAATGTATTTTATTTTCTAATTCGAAAACCGTCCGCCGGACGAAAAAATGGCCAAAGACCATTTTTATGAGAAGATAGAGGACAATTACAAAAATAATATTTATTTGGGAAAAAGACACTGGCGTATCATTCTTTTGATCAAAAATATGACAGGGCATATTAACAGGGACGCCACTGATGAAAATTAAGAAATCCTTAATCATGGAAAAAATTTATTATTATGCGTACTTTGCATATACCAAAATTGAAAGAAAAAACCGGAGCGGTTTCAGAGATATTGGGGAAGAACTGTTTTTTTTTTGTTAAATTTCAACATTCTGTATCTCAGAAATCAAGCGGTTGCGGACCTATGTTGATGTGAAGAATTTTTCTCAAAATCATCCAAGGATTATCGCCCTTTAGGATCAGCATTCAATTATGAAACACCCTGTATATAAATCGTGATTTTTGGAAAATTGGCAACTTTTAGTTCTGATTATATTTTTATTATTGACAATACTTGTCAATCTTATCAAGTTTTATGTTTTTCATATAAAAAGTGATTAAAATATGAAATTAAACTCAAATGAATGATTAATAATCTTCAGCAGCAACACTCCCCCCTGCAATGGAACTCGCTTAATTACTTTCTTAATTCTTATTTCCCTTTTCCCCTTTCCTTCTTTCCTTTCCCCTTTCCTTCTTTCCTTTCCCCTTTCCCCTGATTTTGTCTTGATCTACCTTTCTGATTTGACCATCAGACCATCAGAAATACTGCAACAACTCTCCCCTTGGGCCAATGATTCACTGTCGACAAGAACGACTACGTCGCCGACTTTTACTTCCTGTGGGTCTTTCTGGAACCATTTGGTTCTTCTGGTCAGCGTGCGTACTTCCTGAGCCATCTTCGCCAAAAGCAGTCAGCTAGAAACTAGGCGATTTTTCATTGTTTTCGCGAAACAAGGTCATTTTCTGAAAACGATCTGAACAGGCAGACAGAACTAGAGGTACCAATCAGAAAATGGTTTTGTGTCAAAGCTTCCTCATCTTCTGCATCGCTCGATACATGCACCAGAGTTCGCACTGTGCTCAGCTTCCACCATCACTGTCCATAAAACTTCTTAGCGCGGAGCTTGTTTCTTCAAAACAACCTTCAAAGTTGTCTTTACTGATCGCACTAGTCTCTCCCAACCCAACTACCTCCCATATGTGATGTTCTTGGAGGAATGAAATGCCATTTTATTCCCTGTAGGTCATTTTTGCAATAATGGACTCCTTCCGCATTTCCTTTAGGGCTTGCTTGAGTTGATTAAAATATGAAATTAAACTCAAATGAATAATTAGTAATTTTCAGCACGAAGACTCTTAACAGAGCATCAGATAAAATTCGCCCATCCCTGGCCAATATATGGCGAGAAACATCCCAAGGAATGAAATGGGGCTAGTTCAAAATTCCATGTCGTTTACGTCTCCTTAGAGCACCATCTCAATAGTAGATCTTATTCGTTTCTGAGTGGCAAAAATTAGAGAGGTAAAGTGGGTGTTCATTAATCGAAGAGCTGCGATTATCACGACGCCATGAACTCGGAAAATTCTGGTCTTGGTGGCTCTCTCGCTTACACCATTTTGCTGTGGACTATATCTTACAGTTGTCTGATGTCTAATGCCTGAGTTTTTTGGAAAGTTTTTAAAATTACTATCAACGTATTCTGTCCCACTATCGGTTCTAAAAACATTAATCTTATAACATGTCAGACTTTTAAATTCTTTGAACGCTTCTACAACTTGGCTCTTTTCTGACAAACATATATAAAAACATACCTAGAGTAGTCATCTATTAGTGTGAAGAAGTACCTACTACCTCCAAGTGATGCTGTTTCCATCGGTCCTGCCAAGTCACTGTGGACGAGTTCCAAAAGTTAACTTGATTGTCTGCTACTGGGCTCGAAAGGCAGTCTACTATGTTTTCCTTCTATACAGGGAATACACGGTTTCGAAGTTGTCAAATTTTTGTCAAGTCCTGTTAATATGTGTACCAACAAATTCATGCGTTTTCGGTTAACATGTCCGAGCCTACGATGCCACAGATTGCTTGAGGGCTTTCCAACACAAGAATATATCTTATTTTCCATAGGTTGCGTATCTAATTGATAAATTCCATTCGTTTCAGATCCTGTTGCTACTGTTTCATCCATGGAATTATTAATTTTTGCACCACTTTCGTCAAAAATTACCTTGTGACCATTTTTCACAATTTTACTTATAGACAGTAAGTTTACAGCTGCATCAGGAGCATACATTACCTCATTAGGTGGGATCAGCTTTTGTTCATTTTCTACTACAACATTTATTGTTGCTGTTCCTTTCGACACAATATTTAGGTCACTATTGTTTGCAATCTTGATTTTAGCTTTTGAATTAATAGCATTTTCATTTATCCAATCTCTGTTCATTGTTAAATGTATTGAGGCACAAGAGTCTAAATACCAAGCGTTTTTATTCACTTTTTCAGTAGTGGAACTAGATAAAAATGCTGTGTCACTTTGCTTTGTATTTTTGTCTGTCTTCTTTTCCGTAAATAATAACTGTTCTTGCTTCTACAATCTGTTTTGTAGTGTCCAATCTTACCACAGTTGTAACATTTCGGTACCTTTTCCTGAAAACCTTTCGAATAACTAGCTTTTGTGTAGATGACTGTATCAGAACTTGCTTATTTTGGGTCAGCTTGGGCTTTAACATCTTGCAGTAACTTGACTTCAATAGAGTCACCACTTATCTTGGTCCCGCTACTTTTCAGATCCATAATCATTGGACGGCAAACCAGCTAACAATAGTGCTCCTACCCATTCATCTTCTACTTTGAATTTCATTTCGTTCAGTGCTGTAGAAATGATAGTATCACAGTACTCTTCTATTGAGCGACAGTCTTCTAACTTCATAGTTACCAGGGCTCCTAACAAACCAATTTTTCTTCTGAAACCCGAGTCCTCGAAAGCCTTCTCTAGATTCTGCCAAGCTTCTTTTGCTGTAGCTGCAGATTTCAGATGCGAATAGTTAATTTGGTGACAGACAGTATTATTTTTGAAAGAGCTCTTTTTGTCTTTCTTTCATCGGTTTCTTTACCTTCTACCACCTTCCAGAGATCATCTAACTCCAATAGGGCTTTCATGGCAAATTTCCATTCACTCTACCAGTCAATTTGTCGATAGCCACAGATAATGAAGAGGTACCTGCCATTTTTGCGTGTTAGCACAAAAATTCCAATCAAACTTGTATTGCTATTTTACTTTTCCAATGCAGTTCCGCCGTAGCTCTGGGCCCATAACCTGTTGCGATATCCTATTCCCTAATTTTTGACACTCAGAAACGAATAAGCTAAAACACCACAAGGTGTTTCGTAATTATAACTTTTTCTCTAGCACAAAACACACAAGGATGATTATTGTACAACAATTTGCGTTCATCGAGAGGTTTTGCAAATCTGAAATCTATATAATAATAATGAATCTCGATTCTTTGTAAGCGCAAAACGTGAGAACGTCTGGACCAATTTAGCTAATTAGCCCGAGGATGGTTGATACGGAGAAAATTAGGAAAGTTGCCCGGAAATTGGATAATTCGGGTTACGCTGCCTCGTACCAAGCAGAAGGTCACAGGAACAAATCCCGGTCAGGGTATTTTTTTATTTTATAAAAACAATGGCTGGACCAATTTGCCTAATTGTTTTTTTGAATGTTCGTTATACTCCGAATAAGGTTTGTAATTGGAAATTTATTTGTTCAGGAAAGGTTTTCAGGAAGCTATGTTATAAAAATGAATCTCGATTCTTTGTAATCACAAAACGTGAGAAGGGCCGAACCGATTTAGCTAATTAGCCCGAGGATGGTTGATACGGAAAAAATTAGGAAATTTGCCCGGAAATTGGAAAATTCGGGTTACGCTGTCGCCTACCGAACAAAAAGTCACAGGAACAAATCCCGGTCAGGGTATTTTTTATTTTATAAAAAAACGGCTGAACCTTTTGCGTAATTGTTTTTTTGAATGTTCGTTATACTCCGAATAAGGTTTGTAATTGGAAATTTCTTTGTTCAGGAAAGGTTTTCAGGAATCTATGTAATCAAAATGAATCTCGATTCTTAGTAAACTCAAAACGTGAGAACGGCTGGACTGATTTGGCTGATTTTCAACCGTCGAAATCAAAAAGGTTCTCTAGTCAACGTGTATATATTTTTTTTATTTTTATTTTAAAAATGTTATATAAGAAATTTGGCCAAGAAAAAGACTCATCCGTTACGCCTACCGAGCAAGAAGGTCACAGGAACGAATCCCGGTCAGTGAAATATTTTTTTTTAATAAAAACAACGGCTGGACCGATTCGGCTAATTGATTTTTTGAATGAATTATACCGTACCGTAGCAAAAAAATTATAATCAAAACAAACTCACATTACCACCTCAACGGTATCTCTATTTTCCCCCTAATAATGATTGTTTCTTTCAGCAATGTTGTTAAACAAAATATTACCTACTTATAATAAATAAAAACAAACAATACTGATGATGCCCCTGGCCAGAGGCGAAACGTCTATCTAAAAACTCCCATTTCTCTTATTGAATCATCCCAAGAACCTCCAAAAAATTAATAAATATATATATATATATATATATATATATATATATATAATATATACAGAGTGGCCACTTTTTTAATGGGATTGTATTGGTAACTTTTAAACAATAAGAGTTAAAAGGTCGGTCAAATGGAGAAAAAGTTGCATTCATAGGAGCATTGTCAAGCAGTTCGAACATATCGAGATTATCAGGGCCGGTTATTGAGATATCATAAGAAAAGTAAATTCTGTCATTTCGATTTTTCTTTTTTTCCCACTTTATTTCGAATATTATCAAAAAATATCACAGGAGTTTTTTATTCGACAGTAAATTTTCCTCAATTTGACATATTCAGATTTCGTATCCAACGTTTCGTACCCTCACCCTCATTTTTTTCAATAGATAGATAGATAGATAGATGTTTATTAACTACGGTATATAAGGATACATTAGTAGCAAGTCAGTAGTACAGAGTGATAATAAAAACAGCAGATCTGCGCAAAGATCCTTTAGAACATTAGAAATAAAAAAAAAAAATAATTGATATAAATTTTTTTTAAAAATATAATATTAAAATATTATATATTTACCTTTTAATTTTTGGTCGGATCTGTATTACATTTAGGTACCTTTAGTTTAATTAACAACATGCAATACATTTCGATAAGAAAATCAACTTACTCATCTTCAATTGAATGGAACGTAACAGAATCAAAGCAAGAAACAAGTAATAATTATTTACAAATTTCAAGAGGCGAAAAACCTAATTCATAATAATTAAACGAAACTATCATTTAATGAAAGAAAAATCAAATGATTATTCGAAAGTAAATGATGAACATTAATGAAGTAAGTGTTCGAAATGTCCACCATTTTGTAAAATGCACTTTGCGGTTCTGGAATCCATACTTCTTATACATTTGCTTATTTCGTCTCCTTGAATACCTTCCAATACATTCTCAATCTTCTTCGCGAAGAATCTCTATTGTCGGGTTCGTAGTATCATGAATTTTATTTTTGAGATATCCCCACAAATAAAAATGCAGCGGATTCAAATCCGGAGATCTGGCAGGCCATGCTACTGGACCTCTTGTTCCAATCCATGAATCGGGAAAAGTTCGATTTAGATATTCTGTGACTATTCTTGAGTTGTGTGGACCACATCCGTCTTGTTGGAACCATGGACTATTACGCCGATACCGTATAGGAAGATCATCCAACATTTCTTCTATAATTTCTACATATTTTGCTCCGGTTAGGTTGCCGTCAATAAAATAGGGTCCCAGTAATTTATTATTCAACAAACCGCACCATATGTGAAAAACGATATTGATGTCTAACTTCATGAATTAAGTGAGGATTTTCTGTGACATAAAAATGTTTGTTCCTTCGATTGAACATGCCAGAATTTGTGAATGTCGTTTCGTCTCCCCAAATGATATTGTGCGCAAAATTGTTGTTATTCCGCACCTTCCGTTGAAACCAATTACAGAATTGCAACCTTCTCTCAGGATCATTGCGATATAGTTTTTGCGCGGCTTGGTATTTATAGTCATGGTATCCGTGTCTCCTGAGTATTTTATTAACAGCACTTTTTGATAAATTGCATTCACTGGCCATAGTTCTCGATCCTATTCCTGGATTCATTCGAATTTGGGCCAGAACATTGATGTCATTGATAGGCTCGTTTCGTCGTACATAAGGACCTCTAGGTTTGATGAATGAATTATGTGCAAGTAACGTTGTAGATAAACGTCGAAACATCTTAATATTTGGTGTTGTTCTTTCAGGATATAATTCACCATACCTTTGTTGTGCTTTGAACGAATTTCTATCTAGTTTTATGTACACTTCGTACATATCTCTCTTCTCTTCATTTGTGTATCTTACTCAGAAAAGTATTTAATGATTGTGATACAATAATAAACGAAGTGACAAATAATATGACATTTCTTGTTATGTTCTTTTTTATCCACGGCCTACTACTTGAAAATAATACATTCAATAAACCTAGAGTTGTGTGTATGTAAGAAAAAACAATATCAATGTTCTGACCCAAATTCAATTGAACCCAGAAAAAAAATCGAGAACTGTGGCCAGTGAATGCAGTTTATCAAAAACTGCTGTTAATAAAATAGTCAAGAGACGCGAATACAATGATTTTAAATTTGAATACCAAGCCTTGCAAAAATTATATCGTAATGATCTCAAAATAAAGTTCGATTCTGTAATTTGTTTCAACGGAACAAATGACAAATCCAACAATAATGATTCCTCGCGAGAAGATTGAGAATGTATTGGAAGGTATTCAAGGAGACGAAATAAGCAAATGTATAAGAAGTATGGGTTCCAGAACCGCAAAGTGCATTTTACAAAATGGTGGACATTTCAAACACTTACTTCATTGATGTTCATCATTTACTTTCGAATAATCATTTGATTTTTCTTTCATTAAATGATAGTTTCGTTTAATTATTATGAATTAGGTTTTTCACCTCTTGAAATTTGTAAAAAATTATTACTTGTTTCTTGCTTTGATTCTGTTACGTTCCATTCAGTTGAAGATGAGTAAGTTGATTTTCTCATCGAAATGTATTGCATGTTGTTAATTAAACTAAAGGTACCTAAATGTAATACAGATCCGACCCAAAGAAATTTGGATAAGAGTCAAAATCACCTGAAAATCAACTTTGAATGACATTGTATGATATATCGTTGAATTTAGCGTTAAAAGTTATTTCGAAAAGTGTCATAAAATATGCAGGTCCGTATTGAAAAAAATGAGGTTGAGGGTGGCCCAGAGCGTACGAAACGTTGGATACAAAATCTGATTATGTCAAAATGAGGATAATTTACTGTCGAATAAAAAACCCCTGTGACATTTTCTGATAATATTCGAAATAAAGTGGGAAAAAAGAAAAATCAAAATGACAGAATTTACTTTTCTTATGATATCTCAATAACCGGCCCTGATGATCTCGCTTTGTTTGAACTGCTTGACAATGCTTCTATGAATGCAACTTTTTCTCCATTTGACCGACCTTCTAACTCTTATGGTTTAAAAGTTACCAATACAATCCCATTGAAAAAGTGGCCACTCTGTATATCATGTGTATTTTTTCAAAGTAACTGAATGTTTTGCAAAATATTCAGATCTTTTCAATTGTTCATTATTTTTCACCTTGCCAATATGCGAATGATTGCCAAAATTGTTAATAGACACGGCCGATACCTGATGAAAATCCATAATTAAAGTGAAGTAAAACACTTCACTACGATTTTCACAAAAATTGGTTGACAAAACCCACGACACGTGTTTTGCTACTATAGCTTTTTCAAGTGGAACTGTGAAAACACGTCGTGGGTTTTGTAAACCAATTTTTGTGAACATCGTAGTAAAGTGTTTTAGTTTACTTTGATTTGCAAATGTTATATATTGTAACGTAAATAAACTTAACTTGGTTTAACTAATTTATTTAACACTTAATCTACAACTTAATTTATATTACTACGCCACTGTGTAGCTCGATGGTATGGGCTCGTTCAGACTGTCTACTCCCTCTTGAGGGCTGTCTATTTATCTCCGATACAGCATTCTCGATGTTTCGAATTCGGACGGTTGGCGACGGCATGTTCCAATTGTTTCCAATATTGACCGTTGTTTTCCAAGGAAGAGCGACTGGATGGTTCTCGAATATCTCCGGGGATGATCTCATCGCTGTCGATGGCAACACGTGAGGCGACAGGTCCGGCCTAGGTTCGTTACATTGCCCCCTTCTTAAAGACATTTCGTCCCGAAATTTCATCCTTGGAGTGTGACGATATCTGCATGACTCCCCATATCTGCACCGTGAAGTTCGATGGAAGTAACACTCCACGGTCTTCATGATCGGTCGTGGAAGAGGGTTACAGCAAACCAAAATCTTGACGCCGCTGGATCTGAATATCGCCTCCAGCATACTTCTTATGACTCTCCAGTCCAACCCATCAATACCACAGGACAATTTTGGAATTGCTAGATCCACCAGATTCTGGTCCACCATAGTATCTCTTAGTTTGGTGAGACTCTTCCAGACATCTTCATAGGACGGTTTATCTTGGGAATGCCTCTTGGTAACTAGGTAGTAGATGTTTCTCTGGCCTTTCTTCAACTGTAGCACCCCACCAACTTCTGGATTCTGCTCCCGCAGTGTTTGGAGTTGACCAAATTTCTTGGAGAACACTACGGCGATGCCCCTGGACATTCGAAGATCTTCTGCCACACAGTGCGCTAGTGCGTAGTCAGCAGGCACCTCGAAAAGGTCTCGTGACTCCTCTCTAGTAACCCCATGTGGAACTTTCTGCCCGTTTGAATACAAGGACATAAACTTCTCGAACGTCATATCATCCTCCGGTGGCTTGAGGGTGCGAACTTGGTCATGGTTTCCAGCGTAAGGGGCCAACCTGTTGAAATGGACGACCCTTGGTTTCCCTCGGGTGGCTTATGGATTCGGTACACAAGGTCGTTTATCCTTTTCACGATCTTATACGGGCCTTCCCACGAGTTCCGCAACTTTGGTGGTAGTCCACGACGACGTTTGGGGTTGTACAGCCAAACCAGGTCATCAACCTTAAATCCTCCAGCGTCGGCCTTGATGTCATAGGTCTTCTTCATTTTATCGCTGGCACTCTGGATGTTCAACCGGACTCGTTCGTGGATGTCGTCCATTCTCTGCCGAAGTTTGCTGACGTAGTACTCTCCCGCAGTGTCTTGTCCTGGCGGTATCCCAAACTTCAGGTCACAAGGCAGTCGCAGTTCTCGGCCCATTATAATACTAGCAGGAGTTTGACCGGTTGACTCGTGTACTGCGGATCGATAGGCCATCAGGAACAAATGAAGATACTGGTCCCAGTCTCTTTGATGGTCAGAGACAACCTTGGACAAGTGGCGGTTGATCGTCCTGTTCATCCGTTCCACCATTCCATCGGACTGCGGATGTAGGGCCGTGGTTCTTGTCTTGCGGATGTTCAGCAGTAGACATATTTCTTGAAAAAGGTTGGATTCGAAATTTCTGCCTTGATCCGAGTGCAGCTCCATTGGAATACCGAATCGACATATCCATTCTTTCACCAAGACGTCGGCGACGGTGATGGCTTCCTGGTTGGGCAGGGCATAGGCTTCCGCCCACTTACTGAAGTAGTCCATTGCCCAAGGATGTATTTATTCCCGTGGTCGGATACGGGAAACGGGCCGGCGATGTCAATGGCGATTCTCTCGAACGGGCTGCCTACGTTGTACTGACGCATCGGGGCCTTGGGTCGTATTCGAGGTCCATTGCTAGCAGCACATACAGCGCACTTTCTGCACCAGTCCTGGACGTCAGCTTGACAATTGGCCCAGTAAAACCGCTGCCTCACTTTCTGCAGGGTCTTCGTCACTCCCAGATGTCCTCCGGCGACTCCATCATGGATTTCCCGCAGCACTTCCTCTCTTCTGTTCCTGGGAACAATGATTTGGCGTCTGTCTTCCCCACCAATATCGGCCTCCAACACACGTTTCAGGATCCCATTGTCCAGAATAAGAGAGTTCCATTGTGCCCAATAGGACTTAACAGCCGGCGAGTAACCTGCGACTTCCTGCCATGATGGTCTTCGATTGCCCTTCTTCCAGCTGACGACTAAGCCAAGGTCGGGGTCTCTCTCTTGGTCTTTCTGGATCTTGCTGTCATTCCAGTTGTCATCCATTGCCGCGGTTCTACAAAGTGTTGCTTCTTTCTCTTCTGCTCGTCGGCAATGTGAGCAATCATCTGGACATGGTCTTCGCGACAAGGCATCTGCATTCTTATGGCTAGTTCCGGCTCGATGTTCGATCTCGAAATCGAATTCTTGGAGTCTCTCGATCCAACGTGCTACTTGACCCTCAGGATTTTTGAACTGTAAGAGCCATTTGAGAGCTGCATGGTCAGTTCTCAACAGGAATCTTCTTCCATACACGTACTTGTAGAAGTGTTCCACTCCCTTTACAACAGCTAACAGCTCTCGCCTGGTGACACAGTAATTGCGCTCTGGTTTGCTGAGCGTCTTGCTGAAATAACCGATGACCTTCTCCTGTCCCTCCTGGATCTGAGATAGGACAGCTCCAAGTCCCACGTTGCTGGCGTCCGTATCCAAAATGAATTTCCCTTTGGGTAGGGGATAGCTCAGTATAGGTGCGTTGATCAAAGCTCCTTTCAGCTTCCTGAATGAGTCTTGACATTCTTCGGACCACTGGAACTTTGTTGGCCTTCCGTGAGCTTGGTCAGTGGTTTAGCGATGTTGGCGAATCCCAGCACATATCGGCGATAGTATGTGCATAAACCAAGGAAGCTTCGAAGTTGGTGAATGTCTTTTGGGATGGGCCAATCCTTAACAGCTTTGATCTTCTGGTTATCAACTGCTACTCCTTCCCCAGAGACAACGTGGCCGAGGTATCGTACTTCTTTTTGGAACAAATGGCATTTCTTAGGGCTCAGCTTCAATCCGGAGTTCCTCAGTCGCAGGAATTTCCCCAGTTTTCACGTGGTCCCAAACGATCTGCCGACAAATTATGCGGAGAACACTAGACACGTTTCATGAGAGTCCCTTCAGTCTGTTTCCATCATCTTTCGAATGTGGCGGGAGCATTACAGAGCCCGAATGGCATAACGGTGAACTGCCACAATCCTGAGCCGATGGTAAAAGCTGTCTTTTCTCGATCTTCCTGAGCGAGTTCTACTTGCCAGTATCCACTCTTCAGATCAAGGGTCGAGAAAATCGTAGAACCAGCCAACGTGTCTAGGGTGTCATCTATTCTCGGGAGAGGGTAACTGTCCTTCTTCGTGACATTATTAAGTTGGCGATAGTCCACACAAAGCGTGTCGATCCATCCTTTTTCTTCACCAGTACGACTGAGAGGCCCAGGTACTGTCAGATGGTTCGATAACTCCTTCTTTTCCCATATCGCTGACTATTTTGTCAGCCTCTTCCTTCTTGGCAAGAGGAAGTCTTCTTGCTGATTGCCGGATCGGTCGGGCACCCCCAGTATCAATCTTGTGCTGGACCACATTAGTTCGACCCCCTTTTCCTTGTCCGGTATCGAAGATGTCTTGGTACTTTTTGACTAAATCTCTTAGTTTGGGCTGTTGAGCTGGTTTTATGTCTTTGGAAGAGTTGGCAACTAATTTTTCTAGTTCTGTGGGCAAGTTGTTGGGTTGGCTAATCGTACCTCGTACGCCCCGGATCACAGATGAAACTGACGAGCAGTGCCCTAAAATTGTTCCTTTCTTTAAGGTCACTGGAAAGTAATTGACATTCATGACCCTTACCGGTACAAATTTTTCAGCACGTAACAGGGTTTTCCCTAGGGCAATCCCTCGTCCAATTTTCTCATCATGAAGTTTGGGCTCGAACATCATCACGTCTCCACTGCTCGCACTCCCGTCCAGGCGAGCCTCCAGGATGGTTTCAGCCCTCTAGGTACGCTTACATCTTCAGCCAACAGCACACGGATCAACTCTTCACTTCTCCCATGAAGTACCAGCTCTTCTCCGTTGACACGTAGGACGCCGCCTTTGAAATCCAATTCAAACCCTCTGGAATTCATGATGTCCATTCCGATGATTGCATCGTCTTCGATGTCCGCTACAAGTGCCTGATGTTTCACTTTAGTGCTGCCCAAAATTATTTCAATCGGTAGCTCGCCATATACAGTAGCTGGTCCCCTGTTGCTGTGCGTAGCTTCCAAGTTGTCGGTTCAATTCGTTCCGGTGTTCTGGCAAAGGAAGGTCCGAGAATTGTCCTAGTCGCACCTGTATCTAGCAGCATGGTGCAAGGCTCGTTATTGATGAGACCGTCTACGAAAACACCTCTGTTCTGTCGTTTCAGGATAGCGACATATGCGTTGTTAACCGGGCTTGTGGACACAGGCCGACGATTGCCCTTCTCGTCGACCTTCTTTAGTTTTCCTGCATCGGAGTTGTGTTTGAATGTTGGACATTTGCTACGCACATGTCCAATTTTGCCACAATTCCAGCATCTTATCTGTCTTTTCTCAGGCAAAACTTCCTTCATCACTTTTCTTATGGCAGCTTCCAAGTCAGCATGCTCCTGTGAGTCTTCTTCAATACTTTGAACTTTACTTTGGTTTTTGCAGGATTGCTTTGCTGCCTCAAATTCCAAAGCGCGTGCCAGTGCGTCTACGAGATGTGTTGGACGAGCTAGTGTCAACGCTTGTCTGGTTTCTTGGTCACGGAGTCCATCCAAGAATGCCTGAACCGCTAATCGCTCCATTACATTTTCCGGTGTGGCTGGATATGCGAGACGAACCAAGCGTGCAATGTCAGCTTCGAATTCTTGTAAGGATTCGCCCGATTTCTGGCAGCGATTTTTCAGTTGGGAGTGGTATACGTGTTCCAAATGGGCCTGGCCATATTGTAATTCTAGATGTTTAATCAGCTGATCATAGTCCTCCTGTTCTTGGGCGGTAAGAGTTTGTAGAATATTCGTCGCTTCTCCACGTAATGCAAGTGTTAGTGCTACAGCTCTTTCCCCTGCATTCCATCCATTTGCTTTGGCCGCTGCTTCAAACTGTCGGCGGTAATTTTCCCATGGAGTTTTTCCGTCGAATTGAGGCGGCTTCATGGAAAGCTTCCCTATTTCAGAAATGACCTTGACATCTTTTATACCCTCTTGAACTTTATCCAAGTTCAAACTCAAGTCCAGCATTGCATTTTCGTTAACCATCTCTGTGGAGGGCGCACTATTAATTCGTTTATCCCACTTCTGACACCAATTGTAACGTAAATAAACTTAACTTGGTTTAACTAATTTATTTAACACTTAATCTACAACTTAATTTATATTACTACGCCACTGTGTAGCTCGATGGTATGGGCTCGTTCAGACTGTCTACTCCCTCTTGAGGGCTGTCTATTTATCTCCGATACAGCATTCTCGATGTTTCGAATTCGGACGGTTGGCGACGGCATGTTCCAATTGTTTCCAATATTGACCGTTGTTTTCCAAGGAAGAGCGACTGGATGGTTCTCGAATATCTCCGGGGATGATCTCATCGCTGTCGATGGCAACACGTGAGGCGACAGGTCCGGCCTAGGTTCGTTACAATATTATTGAAAAACTTGTAATGTATACTCTTCTGGATTTGTAAAATGTTTCCAATTTCTATCTCAAAACAGCAAAATATAATACAATTAATAATTTTTAAATTTTTTGCTGGGCCCGTAATGTTTCGCAAAATGGGATTTATACTGTTAATATTAATAACTTTTTACAAAACGTCTTTGAAAACATTTGTAATTATTGTTAATTGTTTGTGTATTTCTATCGATCTAAATTGTGTTTTGTCATTCTTTTGACGTAATGGTCCGGTTTATGAACCTACCTGATTTTCTTTCATATGGGTTTTTTTATTAATTCGATTTTGGAATGGTGATCATTTGGAAACACTTTCAGCCGAAAGATTTGAATTGTCATTCGTAAAAATGAAACTGAAAAGTCATCTTTCTCAATTTGCTGTAACCAAGTGCCAGTGTGTGGCAGTTTAGACCAAGAACAGACGTAAATACTTATTTTTGGAATGGGCTTGGACGCGGTCCAAAGTCATCTCAATAAAAAATCGCGTATTGAGGTCGTTCAAACGCTTTACACCTTTAAACCAAACGCGCAGTTTTGAATTTGGGAATTTCCCTTGATGCCGCGAGATATATTTCTTTGTGAGAACAGCCAAGTTATTCGTGCGCACTTTCCAGGAAAAGCTGAAACATTCCAAACACTGAAAATCCGCGTGATTCGCACGGGAAAATATAAAAACATAAATATTGTTGTTGTAAGATTTTTATTACTGCGCGCTATTTTGTTATAATCAAATACATCAAGGAGAACGGAAGTTCGGCACACTTTTAAAAAATCGACAATACTCAAAATTATCAACTAAATAATAGATTGAATAATGTTCTTGACACAATTGCTCGTTAAATTTTCACATATATTTGAACCTTGTTGCCAGAACTTTACAGTTTTCTTCCTGAAAACCTAAGATGCGAATCAAATCACAAAAAAATTATGACACAGATCAAATTGTTTGTAGGATATACCCCGAGCAGAAATAAGTAGATAAATATAATACCATATACTCTCCCGACTCTGGGCATATATTGTGTATTACGTTGTTTTCGCTCTGGAATCATTACCACTATACATACATTCACTTTCACACTATAACTCTATTCTTTTCAATGGTCTACTTCTGTTATCGATCTATCTATTGATCTATATCTATTGATTGCTTTAATTTGATTATTATATTATATTGATATTGATTGTTTTAATTTATCTATATTTTAACTTTTTAAAACTTAAAATTTTATCTTTACCAAGCACTTATTTTAATACATGATTCCCATTCAATGACAGATACAGTATTTTCATCCCTTACAGACAGGCAGATTATTCTGCCTCGTAAGATGTATTTTATTTGTTCACTGTTCATTTTATATCTACATATAGTTTTACTGTAAATAATGTATAAGAAGTGAATAAATATATTATTATTATTATATTTCGGAATTTAGCCCCAACTAAAGGATATGACGTTTGCTTAAAAGCCCATTTTGTGAAGAAAGTGGGGAAAATATCTTTAATTATAAAAGGGCAAAAAAAGAGTATGCCCCAATAAATTACTGCAATTCTTCGAACTTTAATCGAACCCTTTTTGAAACCTTACGGAAGAAATTGGACTAAACACACCATTTTTATGGGAATCCTTGCCGCAAAAAATGTACACTTGACTCTCGACATCATTATTATGGGATACGTAAATATATGGTTACGAGTATGGGGTTCGTGGCTATTAAAATACTGAACTAATTATTATCCGTTTATTTACACTTCACAAAACAATCATATAACTCAATAACAATTCACTATTAAATTCACCAAGCACTTCCCTGTATTATATCTCTCCGTGTTTCTGAGAGGTAACTTATTCGTTTTTATCAATAATTTAAACATCCCTCCGCACCTAGAACATTCCTGACGGTCGCTTCTCGGACATTCTTGAAATCCCTCGATCATTCTGTCGGTATTTCCGGGAATAACGTTGCGGCAGTGAGGCGAGGGGAGCACGCGTGTATTCGTTTTCGTAACATATTTCCATGGAAAAACGAGTTGATACCCAACTAACCTCACTTATTTCTGACAGACTATGTTACTCCTCACAACCCCAAACTCATGATTCAGGTCGTAAAAACCATGGTTGAGACCAACAAATCTCCTCCAAAATCTATCGACTCCATAGGCAAAATCCGTAGTGGAAAATCACGTATTTACTCAGTAAGGGAGTTACAGTTAATTAGTGTGTAAAATTTCACCTAAAGTTCACTAGCAAAATGTCTTTAAGGTACACGAACTGTCAAATACTTTTAGTAAGTATTCACCTAAATACGTTCATATGGTCAAGGAGTACCTATTTTCACACCAGAAAGTCGAAAAGGAACTTGACGGGTACTACAGAAATTTTATGGACTTATAGGTCTATTGCAAAACAGACTCCATATCTGTTGGCTTGCACTGTTTTCGCCATTGAATAAAAAAAATTAATATTTCCCACAAAACAACCACATTCTGATGTGTACATAAATGAAATACATAAATGAAACATGTGTGAACATACTTCAACTTTCAAACTAGTTTCGAGTGTTTCACAGAAACCTGATAGAATGAATTCTATTAGATTTTTCTCCAACAAATCGAATTTTTCGAGGGTCCCACTTATTTATCGTGAGTAAAAATAAATATTATTACGAAACAGTTCGTATGGCAACTACAATTATGACTAGGAGAAACTTCATTCATATTCATCTTCCTCTGACATTATTTCCGAACGCCGCGCCGCGCGCAGTGTTTATATCATCATGTCCAGTGCATTCACGAATAGTACAGTAACAGATAGTGGATTAATATTTTAGATAAAATAGACAGAAAACTTCCTCTTCCTCTTCTAACTTCAAATGTTTTCATAACTTACAGTTAACTTTAGGACATTAATAGGCAGAAAGTACCACTATTAAGGCAAATTTGCTTATTTATACATTCCACCTATTGGGTGAAATGTCTTCATATCCAATTTTAAACTTCTAAAATACTTTGGTTAATCTGACGTTATCATTACGTTAAATTTACCTTCGCCAAATTAGGCAGCGACTTTACCTATAATGTTTGTTGGTACGTTAAAACTAAATTATATGGGAATACATACACCTGCATATACAGGGTGTCAATCTTTTTTAATAGGATTTTATTGGTAACTTTTGAACCATAATAGTAAGAAAGTCGATCAAATTGTGTTCCAACGGTAACATCTGATCGGAAATATCGGGGCCAGATCTTGTGACATTGGCCAAAATTATCATGATTTTGGTTTTCTGTTATTTCAAAAAATATTGAAAACTGTTTTAAATGTTTTTTATCCGATATCAAGTTTCCTATGGAATAGCCAATTTTGAATTCAACGTTTCTTACGTTCTGGACCACCCTCAACTTTTTTTTACATACAATTTTTTTTTATTCGGGAACGGAAAAAACTTATTGCGATGAGTTATGGGCCTTACAGTCCTTGGTTGCAACAGACAGGTTGGATGTGGTCCACACAATATGGTTGTTGATTATTTTAATTAAACATTTTCAAATGAATGAATTGTAACCAGACATTCATTAGCATAACCTCCCAGTTCATCGAATTTGCATCCCTTACATTTCCATTCATGGAAATTTCTAAAAAAGTATTTACCACTCCAAACTCAATGATAAAGCATTTTCGCGAAAAAAAAACCGAATATTTTATAAAGCTTCAAAGCCAGGGAGATGAGGAACCCGATAAGGAGTTTGGGATCTTGATATGCAAAATGCATTTTTTGAAAAGGTGGATATTTTGATTTACTGGAATAACTTTGATTCAGTCCCGAATATTAATGGACTTATTCAAATTATTCTACAAGGGTGGACTGAAAAAATTCTGACTCAACAACGACACAAGACATTTTTCTTCGAATTTATTAATACTTTTCGACATAGTCTCCTTGTAAGTCTACACACTTCTTTCAGCGATGCTTCCATCTATTTAACCCGTACAAGTAGTACTCGGCGTCTTTCTCTACAAAATAATTGTTCAGCAAGGTGATGGCCTCCTCACATTTGACGGAAATATCTGCCCTCCGAGGGCAACTTTTAGCTTGGGGAACAGAAAAAAGTCGCTTGGGGCTAGATCTGGTGGGTAAGGAGGGTGATCAAGCAGTTCAAACCGTAATTCGTGGATTTTCGGCATGGCAACCGCTGAGGTGTGATTCATTTTTCCGCAATGTCTGCCATCAGTTAGTCAAGTAATAATGCGTAGTATGCTCCTGAAATGGTTTTCCTTTTTTTATGTGTTATCTTCTGTCGTATATAGAATAAGGACTCAATAACTAATGAAATATATATTCAGTACTTGTATGACAATTCTGATATTAACTGATATTAACTGAATTCCATCCAAATTTAACTCAACCGATTACATCGAACGTATCCAATATGATATTAATTGGTATTAGTTCCCTTTCAATTGGAATATCTTCCTTGGTACCAATAACTCTAGGTTTGAGTTGGTTTGCATGGGATCAGATTAATTTATGATCTCCCTCAAGGAACACGTTGTACATAACATTTCCACGGCATTCAATGTTTTACCTGGGACCCACTTTTCTTTGTTGAGTGAATAGGTTTTGTCAAAAACTGGTTGACCAACCTCAAAATTTCATTTCTTTGCTCCATGTTTCTTATTGAATTGGTGTTCCATTCTTGAGTTGCCATAATTGATCTTGTTTTTCTTCCAAACATCAATTCTGCAGGGGATTTTCCCTTTGGAGTATTCTTGTTTGGAGTCGAACGATATATCCGAAAAAATATAGTTATAATCTCATACGCAGTTTAAAAGTATCTACCAAGCGTTCTGCCAAACCATTTTATTGGGGATCGTAAACTGGTGTACGGATGTGATCAATTCCGTTGACTTGACAGAAATATTTAAATAGTGAACTGGTAAATTGTGTACCATTATCTGTAACTAAGGTTCTTGGAAGTCCAAAAATTGAAAATAATCCTTTCAGTTTCTTGATGGTAGCCGTAGCAGTGATTGTTTCCATCTTGAAAACTTCTGGCCATTTGGCATAAGCATCCACTATGATGAAAAATTTGGATCCATTTACAGAATACATATGTAACCTAGTCCAGGGTTCACTTGGTATTGGCCAGTTCCGTTTTCTAAGGTGATTTTGAAGCTTGCAGACAGGAGCTACATTGATAGATGAAATTTTCGATTTCTTTATCTATCCCAGGCCAATAAACATAAATCCTCGCTAACGCCTTCATTCTATCTTTCCCAGGATGTCTTTTATGTAGTTGTTTTAGAATCCTTTTCCGAAAAATGGTGGGAATGACCACTCGACATCCAAAAAGTATACAATTTTCTGATATAGATAGAGATTCTCTTCTATTATGGAACTGTCGAATATCTGGTTCGTCTATTTCTTGAGGCCAACTGTAGGAAATGTAGTGTGTAACTTTTTTTAGAACGATATCCTTAGGAGTCTCTCTCGCTATCATTTCAGCTGTTATTGGAAAATAATTCGTAGCTTGCTCGATAATTTGCTTGACTGTATTTTCCATATACAGAGCTGCAATGGCAAACTCTTCATCGGGCTTCGATTCGCGATCCATGAGTCTCGATAAAACATCTGCATGTCTAAATACCAAAGATGATGTGTATTCGATATTGAAATCTTATGAGAGCAAAGTCAGCGCCCATCTTTGTATACGATATGCAATGTACACAGGAATGCCTTTTTTCGATAAAAAAATTGACAGAAGTGGTTTGTGATCTGTCTAAAGTGTAAATTTTCTTCCGAAAATCATTTTGTGGAATTTGGTCTCGGCAAAAATGAGTGCAAGGCCCTCTTTTTCTATTTGTATTTCTGTTCCGCTGATGTTAAAGAACGAGATGCATGACAAATTGCTTTAATACTTCCATTGGGAAATTTGTGAAGGATACACGCATCAGCTGCTACAATAATGGATAATTCTGGTTTATAATGAGTGAGTAATAAATCAGAAGACAACACAGCCTTCAGTTTCTCAAATGCTTTTTGGCATTTATCTGACCAATTCCAGTTGGTATCTTTTTCCAAAGATAATCCAGCGGACCACGAATCTGCTTCATGTTGTTCACAAATTTGCCATAATAATTAATGGCACCCAAAAATGATCGAAGTGTTGTGAGATCATTGGGTGGTGGCATTTATGAAATCGCTGATTCTTGATGGATCAGGCCGATTCCATTTTTGGCTAGAATATGACCCAAATATTTTATTTGTGACATGAAAAACTTGCATTTTTCAATTTTCAGGCGGAAACCATAATCCTGAATGCGTTGCAGAATTTTGAAAACATTTTGATTATGTTCCATCTTGGTTCTACCAGAAACGATATCATCTAGATAAGGAGAGACCATATCCAAACCCGCTAACATAGTATTCATTAAATGCTGAAAAGCTCCTGGGGCCACCTCGACTCCAAAAGGAAGACGATTGAACAAGTAGAGCCCTGTGTGTGTTGAACTTGTCAGAAGTTTCTTGGATTCATCGTCAACTTCGACTTGTAGATAAGCATCGGATAAGTCAAGGTTGATGAATGTAACTCCATTTGAAATTTTCGAAAAAATATCCTCTGGAACTGGTAATGGATAACAATGTGATTCTATAACATCATTTAAGCCTGTTGAGTAATCGGCGCAAATACGAATTTTTTCATTCGGTTTGCGAACTACTACAATTGGTGCTGCCCAATCAGAAAAATCAATAGGTGTAATTGCTCCCTATCTCTCTCTAATCGGTTCAATTCCTCGACTAATTGTCTAACATTGTATGCTACCGGTCGTTTCGGTCGGTAAATAGGTTTGGCACCGGGTTTTGTATGTATTTTCACTCTTGATTTGGTGCAGTGTCCCAAACCATCCTTGAAAACCTCTGGAAAAGTGCCTTTTAAGTATTCCAAACTTATTTTTGATGGTGTCCAATAATCCAAATTCCTCGATCCAGTCGATTCCCAATATATTCAACTCACTAATTGATGTCACGAAACAAGTCTTCTCTACCGGTTGTGAATGATCACCCAGTATCAGCGGGCAGTTTATTCTCCCAAGTAAATTCACCTCTTGTCTGGAAGCGTTGAACGCAACTTCCTGGGTTTGAATTATTTCTGGTTGGCCACACGTTTTCATCAATGATTGTGATATCTGACGCGGCGTCAAACTGAAGTGATGTTTGTACACCATTGATGACCAAAGTAACGAATTTTCGGGAAGAATTTATTTGGTTGATGAATATATTTTTCGTATTTTTATTTTGACCTTTATTCTTCTTGAACCCCTTACTGTTTTTGTTTTGATAAGTTTCTGCCGTTTTATCTGTGAAACAGAAACAATAGCCTTCTTTATGTCCAATTTTGGAACAGACTCCACCTTTGTGTTTAGAGAAACTGCAATCCTTCTAGAAATGCATCTCCCCGCATTGCCAATAAGGTGTTCTGGGTTTGTCGAAACTGCTTTGATGTTTATTTTCCTTGTAGAAAACTGCGTGAACTGTGGTACTAGTTCTGTGTTCAATGACAGCTGTATCTTCCTTCAAAGTCAACATCCGATACATTCATCCACTAAATATTCTAAAGAAATGTCGTCTTTTTTGTTCTGCTGTTCCAACAACTTCACGAACACCTTAGAATCCATAATCCTTGTGCCAACTGCTATCTTCTGTCGTATATAGAATAAGGACTCAATAACTAATAAAATATATATTCAGTACTTGTATGACAATTTTGATATTAACTGACAAATATATCCAAGTGCGAATTGTTTTTACTAATACAGGGAGTTCTAACATGACTCCATGACTATCCCAAAAAAGATTCGCCATGACTTTCCCAGCCGCTTTTATTGGAGCCGATTCTCTCTTCGCAGTTAATTGTTTTGACTGTATTTTTGTTTCTGGGGTATAATGGTGTATCCAAGTTTCATCTTCAGTAATTATTCAAAACCAAAACTATGATTTATTGCGTGTGAACTGCGACAACAGAGCGTTGGAAATGTTCATTCGAACACGTTTTTGGTCTAACGTGAGCAAAGGTGCGGACAGCTCTCTCATGCCTAATTCTTCATGCAATATGTGACAAACACGTTCTTTGGACATATTCATAGCCTCTGCTCTCTCTCACTTCAATTCGACAATCGTCTACCACCATTTGATGAACTTGAGCGATGTTATCGTTAGTGTTGAAGTTTTTGGACGTTCATCGTCTCCCAAGTTGGTACGGTCATGTCCAAAATTTCACGGTGGTGAATGATGGTGCAGAGTCCCCGTATACAGCGTCTAACTCGTCTTTGATTTGCATAGGCGTATTGCCTTTCAAAAACAAATAGTTATAGACAGCTTGAGCTGTTTTTTGGCGCCCATGTATTCAAAACGTATTCGTCCTGTGATTCAACGATGACGTCATATATAAAACGATTCAAAACGTATTCATAGAGTTTTCAAACCAAGTTGAATTAAGTTTCAAAACATAATTCGTTGTTTTGTGATTGTCGTAATAATAACCCCAAATAAATCTTGGAGTGAAACATTCCACTACTATTTGAAATTAAAAATGGAGATTGAACTAGGAAATTATATCATAACAGTTAATATGGAAACTTATAATGAATTACAAGGTTGGTATATCAGAATATATTTTTTATTTTTATTTAAATAAATCGCATCAACCTAGAAGGTTATTAGCGAGCGTAACTTGATAGTATTACATTTCATTAAGAGATCGGTTACAGGTTTTTGGCAATGTCTATAGTGTTTATAAATAGTATGATGTCACTAAATACACATTGTGGGCCGAGTAAGGAAATTAATGATCCTGAGATATTGCAGGTGTTTCTTTGTGGGGCGAGTAGAGGGCATTCTACGAGAAGGTGTTTGATGGTGGTCTTCACGTTGAAGTTTCACATATTGGTTCAGGACTTTTATCGAGTAGATATTCATGAGTGAGGCGTGTGTGGCCGAGGCGCAGGCGAGTAAGATGAACTTGGTCTTTTCTGTTTCTGGGAAGAGATTTCCACGGTTTCACTGAACTTTTCACTTCGCGTAGTTTCGCGGTAGTGGCATGCCATTTTTCTTGCCATGCTGTTTCTAACGAGTTCTTGATTGTATTTCGAATGTCACTTATCACTGTTTGTGTCACTGTTTCGGAGTTTTCGGTATTTATGGCTTCTTTTGATATCAGAATATTGTCTACCTACTTTCTATCAGAGTTTTGATGGCATATCCTACATTCGCTGGATAATACTTAAAACGTATTGAAATGCAAAGAACAGTCGATTTCGTCAGTACCAGAAACTGTTTGGACTTCTACTAAAAACAAACAGAAGAAGTCTTTCAAGTTATCTATACGTTTTTGTCTTTAAGAAAATCGTTCAGTGGACAATTTGATGACAAAAAAACTAGTAAAAATGGCTCAAATTTTCACAAAGATGAATGGAATGGGTTTTTTTGTTGGTCTTAGTGTGCTGGGAAGAGAACATTGCCGGAGAAAGTTCATGAATCTACAACACACATACACAAAATATAAAATGAATGAAAGAAAAAGACATATGAAGGGGATAAGATATGAAATGAAATGCATAAAGCACACACGAAGTCGTTTTCTCAAAAGGTTCAATATAAATTGAAACAATTGGTAGACCGACAGGCGAAAAACAACTACTTTCCTAGCAAATACCACGCAGAACGTTGAATGATATTCAGCTGACAATCCATGCAAACTTCCATATAAATGGATATTGTTCGCAAATGTTTCTTTCTGATAAGCTCGATTATGTTTAAATTAATGCCGTGTCCGCCTAACAATCCGCATACCGGTTTCAGGCTTTTTTGGCCCTCATCAGTACGGAGTAGTCACCAGCCAGAGATCCAGAGAGCTCTGGCCGAAGCGAGACACAACATAAATAAAATCATCATCGAGCTTAAAACATTTTTAGGTGCGTCGGAAAAGATAACTTTTAACCGGCGACACCTAGTGACAAAAAGAAACACTCCATACAATTCTCCTACCTCGATAGGATTCTAAATAAAAGATTCCTTCTCAGTAGGAGTGGCTCAAAATGCCCGACTGGCATATTTTAATGAAAGAATAAGCCATATGAAGGGGATAAGATATGAAATGAAATGCATAAAGCTCACACAAAGTCGTCTTCACAAAGGTTCAATATAAATTGAAACAATTGGTAGACCGACAGGCGAAAAACAACTACTTTCCTAAGCAAATACCACGCAGAACGTTGAATGATATTCAGTGACAATCATGCAAACTTCCATATAAATGGATATTGTTCGCAAATGTTTCTTTGATAAGCTGTTATGTTTAAATTAATGCCGTGTCCGCCTAACAATCCCATACCGGTTTCAGGCTTTTTGGCCCTCATCAGTACGGAGTAGTCACCAGCCAGAGATCCAGAGCTCTGGCCGAAGCGAGACACAACATAAAATAAAATCATCATCGAGCTTAAAATATTAGGTGCGTCGGAAAAGATAACTTTCGGCGACACCTAGTGACAAAAGAAACACTCCATACAATTCTCCTACCTCGATAGATTCAAATAAAAGATTCCTTCTCAGTAGGAGTGGCTCAAAATCCGACTGGCATATTTTAATGAAAGAATAAGCCATATGAAGGGGATAAATGAAATGAAATGCATAAAGCTCACAAAAGTGTCTTCAAAGGTTCAATATAAATTGAAAATTGGAACGACAGGCGAAAAACAACTACTTTCCTATAAATTACCGCGGGCGTTGAATGATATTCACCTGACAATCCATGCAAACTTCCAGCAACAATATCCATTTATGGAAGTTTGCATGGATTATCATTCAACGTTCTTCGTGGTATTTACTAGGAAAGATAGTTTTTTTCCCTTCGGTAATGAACCTTTGTGAAGACGACTTTGTGTGCTTTATATTCTTCATATCTTATCCCCTTCATATGCTTTTCTTTTAAAATAATCCATCGAGCGACGGAGAATTTTGAATCTATGGAAGTGATTTCTTTCTGTCATAGTGTCGCCGGTAAAGTTATCTTTTTCCGACGCACCTAAATATAAGCTCGATGATGATTTTATTTTGTTGTATTCGCTTCGGCCAAGCTCTGAATCTGCGGTGACTTCCATACTGATGAGAAAAACCTGAAACCGGTATACGATGTAGCACACGACTGAATTTAAACATAATCGAGCTTATCAGAAAAAACTTTGCGAACAATATCCATTATATGGAAGTTGATGATGTCAGTGATATCATTCAACGTTCTCGGTATTTTAGGAAAAGTTGTTTTTTCGCCTGTCGTCACAATGTTTCAATTTATATTGACTTTGTGAAGAATTTTGTTTTATGCTTTCATTCATACAAATATAAAGACAAATTGGGCAACTGGGAAAGGACTCATCAAGAAAGCGCCATTCTTCGATGAACTTGATGACATTTCAGGAGATAAACATAAGTCAAATCCAGTTATCATTTTTGACTCGAGCAGACCATTAACTTCTGGTTCCAAAGAAGGTGGAACCTGAATTGATAATTGACTCTACAAGTAACTCTGAAGAAAATGAGACAAATTATGAATATTCCGACCCCGGGCAAAAAAAACAAATTTGGAGGTATAAAGAAATCTGTACGAACAAAAAAAATAATTCTTTCCACAGTGGAAAATATCATTGAAGAAGAGAGAACTGTAAGGGCACAACAGTTCAATGGACTGCTGGAGGCTTTGCAAGAACAGAGTAAACAGCGTCATGAACAAACCATGGGAATAATAGAGCTTCTTAAGAAACAAGCAGAAGACTGATTTTTTGTGATTTAATTGTATAAGTTTTTTTCAAGTATTTTGTTTCGTTTGTTTATAGTCATTGAGTTATAGTTGAATTACTGATATAGTGGTCACTTCCGTCCACTGAGAGAACATTTATTTTTAATTCGTTATAATTACCAGAATATACCTATGTATTTTTATTTCAGAGTTTGTTTGTTATAATGAATTTTATTACGAAAAATTATAAGAATCGATTTTTTTTAGGTAATACAGGTGAAATAATAATAAATGGTTCAGGATACTTTCAGTTTTATTTTCACAAATTCTAATTGAAATTATTCATCTTAATGATCTCGTATTATCATTCCTTTTTGTAATTCCATCCAAGTTAATATCGACTGCGTTATTAACGTCATCATCTTCAACTTCCAGAGGAGGTAGAGGTTCATTCCACAGGTCATTGTTTATGTAACAAAAATTGTGCAAAATGCAACAAGCTGTAATTATTTCAACAGCCTTTTCAACACTGTTTGATAATAATAATAATAATATTTATTCACTCCAATATACATTTTTGTTTACATTTTCATTTCATATACAGTTATTGGTGGCAAATAAACAAAGAGTTCCATATCAACCGTTAGGTTGTGCATGGATTGTTTTATGTTTTTAATGGTGTAGTACAAGTGCAATGTGG
>JAFIRS010005743.1:0-50353 GCA_018342105.1 Gonioctena quinquepunctata | reverse complement strand
TTTCAATATATTTGAATCATCCCGAAACGGTGTCCGAAAAACCCTAAAAAAGATCAAGGTCGATTTTTTAATCCCTAAATTTCAAAGTTTATTGGAAAAACCGAAATCAATCCCTACAATACTTTTTACGGTGATGAAAGCCCCCATAGTACAGGTAATAAAGGAACGTTAAAAGTCTCAATTGTACAAAAAATTTTAGTTTGAAAGGTACAAAATGGATGGACATACTGCTGGAAATACGAAAAATTACAATGACACCGAACATAAAAAAAATTAAATTCAAACCAATAAGTGAACAAACAGAACGAAAGCCGTATTCTACATCGAATTCTTTCGAGGAATCGTTGGGAAAATGCGTTGAACCCGAAAATTCAAAGGGGGGGGACATTGTTCGTTTCCAAGACAAAGCATTTTTTTTCCAAAAGGTTATACGCCCAATTGGACAACGGAATTATTCAAAATGGCTCGTGTTCAAATAGGTTATCCAAATACGTATATGCTCGAAGATATATCTTTAAAACCCTTGTGAAGGGTTTCTTCCCCTAATATCAAACTTTGGCCTTTCACTTTTTCTCCCTTCCCCCGGGCCACCTTTAGCTTTTATAGTGGAAAAGGCCATTGTGCTCCGGGAAGTCCCAGTGAAAAAGGAACTCCAGGGTCAAATAGTCGTGACACTGTAAAGGGCCAGCAAGGCGGGCTTTAATTGCCCTTTAACGGGTTTTTTCGAACCTGGGGGCGACTGCGCCCGGGATGTTCAAATTTACCCAAACAATCAATGAAAGAACCCCCTAACTCCGATCCCCTTCGTCGGCAAAGCTCAAACGGTCGGGACCGCTTCGGTCTCTGGCTCTCCGGACTCTAGCCCCGGACGCGTGGCTGCTTCTGCTGGGCGTTCCCGAATCTTTGAAATATGTCAAAGAAACTACGGCCGTTTCTCCCTTTTTTTCCGAAATACCCCCCCGATGGGCTTATATGCGCGCGCCGTTTTACTTGCCTTTTTGCGATACAAATTATACCTTCACAGAAAAAATTATCCAGAATATCGGCCCCCTCCCTTCGTACGTCAACGGCCGCTCGGACACGGTTAAAGGTTCCGGTGGGGGAACGGGTGATCAGCTCGGTGCGTGCCTTTACCCTCGTCCTTCTGGCGGAACTCTCTCCTGGCGTGTTGGCTGGCTTCGCTGCTTCGGAACGACGCCGCTCTTCGAGCATTTGATCCAACGTTCCAGAATATGGGGGCCCCCTTCCCCTCGTGACGTCAACGGCTCCCTCGGAACAGTGTCATGTTCTCGGTGGCGACGGCTGTGACCAGCTCGGCGCGCCTTTCAGACTCAGCTGTGTTGGGTGGCGATCGGACCGTTCCCTCTCGGAATGAATGCGATCTTCAGTGGATACTTTGATTTCGATTTTTTGCTTCGATTAAAAGTCCCTTTGCTCCAGAGTGGGGCGGGTAAAATACGTTTTTGTTTCACTAGTTCGTTCCCAAAAACCAAACGCCGCTTATTAGCTGAGGGTGTTTGGCAATTTTGGTGGGGGTTCGGATTTTTTTCCAGAACCTGAATGGTATTTCTAGACCTATTATTACTTTCAAGCGGGGTTTAATTCCTTCAGGGGCCTTTTTTGATAAATATAGGGGAAAAATAGAAACTTCGTTACACCCCTTCCTACTTGGGAAAAACTTTTTAATATTTAACACCTGTGAGCCGGATGGCCCCTCGGCGAAATCTGAACAAACAACCCCAAATTTAAACTTCGGGTTTTTCTTCATCTCCCTCATTTCCCAAAAAAAATTAGCTCTACCCAAAAAAAAATAATATGTACATCAGGTGCCCCCAGGTGCCTACCCCCCTTGGTAGAGAACCCATTTTGGGGTAGGTCCACCTGATATTTAAAAAAACGGAATAAAATAAACTTAAATGTGGACTTCAAATTATTCCAAATGAATAACAAAATAAACCTTTTCCTGGTTCCGAGGGCAATAACAGGGACTACTGTGTACAATGATCATTGTACAACAAAAAACATTACCAGTCAAAAAAAAAAAATTAGAAAAAAATATTAACCACAATAATGAAGTAAAAAAAATCTTCCTGGATTAGCTGGCATCCGACCTGATCCTACGGTTCGCCTCAGGCATCAAATGGTGCTGAACATCCGCATCGGGACATGGGGTCAGGATACGACATCAACATGGACATGGGGAACATCCGCATCGGGGTAGGGGTAGGATCGACATCAACATGGTGCTGAACATCCGCATCGGGGTATGGGGGGTCAGGATACGACATCAACATGGTGCTGAACATCCGCATCGGGGATAGCGGGGGCAGGTTACGACATCAACATGGGTGCTGAACTTCCGCATCGGGGACATGCGGGGCAGGATACGACATCAAACATGGACATGGGTGCTGAACATCCGCATCGGGGATTGGGGCCCCGGATACCGTTGACATCGGGGCCGGGGCGTCGTCCTTTTGTGCTGGTCTCCCTTTGGGGGGCTGGCTGGTGACGTGGACCTTCCAGGGGCAACATGTCCCTTAGTTCACCCGGTATCTGGTCTATGGGCCGGGCGCAGATCTTTAAACATGGATCCTGGAACCGCTTGCCTGCCTGATTTTTCAGGTTATACACCACCAGTGATAATCGTGGGTCACCGTGTATGGACCGGAGTATTTCGGACCAGTTTCGCGCAAAACCTTTTTCGGTGATAGGGTGATGCTCTTTTTTTTCATCACCTGATCGCCCACATGGCATCGCCATTCTCGGCGCCGGAGATTGTAGTGGCGGCTCTGGTGGTGGCTTGGCCGGGTTGATTCGGACCATCTCAAACGTCTCCCCCGCAGGTGTTTGAGCCTCCGTGTACTGTGACCCCGGTTTTAATTTCTCCCCCTTTATCTTCCTTCGTGGGTGGTACCAAGGGGGTCTGTATTTCGCCTTTGGTACTTCCATCCCCCCTTCCAAAGTTCAGGAATGCTGGAGAATATCCGGTGGAATCCTGGGGGCGGTATTGATGGCAAAACAGGTCGGCTAGATGCGAATCCCATTTCCGGTGGTCCTGGTCACAGAATTGTGGATCATCGTCTTGAGGGGTCTTATTGGCCCCCCCGACTGGGTTTGTTTTGTGGCGTGTATAGCGGTGTTCTACGGTGGTTTTATTCCCAAATTCCTTCAGCATATCCTCGAACAGGTGCCCTGTGAATTGGGTTCCGGTCGCTGAGGACTACTTTCGGGCATCCGAAGCGGGAAAATCTCCCGTAGAGAGCTCCGGGTGACGGCCCGGCCCGCCACGGATACCGACACTGAACCCATTTCGTGAATCGGTCTTGGAACCGACCAGGAACGTATTTCCTCGGGTAGATCGGGTAATGGGCCAACCAGGTCTGTCCCCGGCGCATGCCCAGGGTTGGCGGTTAGTCGGGGGGTTGCATCTTGGGCTGGTTTATCTGTGACGGTTTGAATCTCTGGCAGGAATCCCCCGGAAAATATTTTTGGCTGCCGGAAACATCCCCTTGGGTAATAGCGAGGCGCAACCGGATGTCTTGGAAGCCCAAGGGGCCGGCGGTGGGTGCACCCAAATCCCCTCCAGTATTCTGACCCTTGTCGGCAGGGACACACATTTTCCAGGGGTTTGGGGACGGTTCTGGGCCGCCCGGTCTTTTGAGCCCAAAAATGGCGGTTAAAGCGATCTTCTTGGATACAATACTCTGGAAACATCTCTGGACTTCGTTGAAATTTTCTTTCTTTTTGTCGTACCATTGCAGACGGCTACTGGTTCGACGGGGGGTCATCTCTTCGACATGCTCTCCTGTCTCCTTCCTAATGGATTTTTGATAGAGCATCTGCCACTTTATTCAGCCCTCCGGGGTACTTGACTTAAAGTCATATTGTTGTAGGAACATGCTCCAGCGGAGGGGGGGCGTCCTGCGGGCTTTGGATGGAATGCAGCCAGCGGAGGACTGATGATCGGTGATGACCGTGAAGTGGTATCCTTCCGGTAAGGGCGGCTTTCGATTCCCATCAATCGTTTTAAGCATTCCTTTTCGGTCACGGAATAGGCCTTTTTGGGTGGTTAAGGATCGGCTGGCATACGCGATGCCCTTTCGTTGCCTCTGTGGGCCTGCGTCAGGACCATTCCTAAGCCTTGATCGGATGCGTCGGTCTGCGCTGAACGGCCTGTCGAAATTGGGGCAGGTCAGGACTGGTGCTTCCGTGAGGCAGGTTTTCAGCTTCTGGAAGGCCCCTTGTTCCGGGCCCAGTCCAGCGGGTTCTTTAGTAGCCGATGCAACGGTGCTGCTACTTCAGTGCCGGCACAAATCGTCGGTACCATGATGCCATTCCTAGGAACCGTCTCAAACCTCCCGTTGGTGGGGCTGTTAGTTCACAATGGAGGCCACTTTTCGGGATCTGTCCGGATGCCTTCTGACGTCACTTTAGATGTCCGAGATCTTGAGTGATCTCCTCCCAAACTGGCATTTTCTGGATTGACTTCGCAGGTTAGCTGCACGAAGGCGACGGAACACTTCCGCAGATTAGCGAGATGCTCTTCAAACGTGTTTCCTAGCACGATGATATTCATCCAGATATGCGGAAGCAATATGGGTCCATTTCCGGTCCGATAATGGTGTCCATCAATCGTTGAAATGTTGCAGGAGCGGCGTGGAGGCCGAACGGCATAACTCGGAACTGGAATAGTCCTCGGCCGGTACCGTGAAGGCGGTCACCGGTTTACTGTCCTTGGATAGTGCGACCTGCCAGTATCCTTGTCGCAAGTCGATACTAGAAATATATCGGGCACGGCGTAGTTTGTCCAGGATAAGCGTTGATGAACGGCAACGGGTAGGCATCCTTCATGGAGACGGAATTGACTTTCTGGAAGTCGATGCAGAACCTCGGCTTGCCATCTTTCTTCCGCACTATGACTACAGGTGAGCTCCATGGCTCCCGGAGGGTCAATGATATTCTCCTCGTAGCATTCTGTCAACTTCTGTATTGATTACATCCTGCATTCTGGGACTTGGGGACGGTATCGCTGCTTTATTGGCTCTGGATTTAGGAGACGGATCCTATGTTCCACCAGCGGCGTTACCCCATAAATTTCTTCGAATGGGCGTGATTCGTCCTGTGGAATTCTTGTAAGTGGTCCCTCTTCCTTCTGGAAAGTGTCAGGGCCGGTCTTGGCTCAGTAACTCCAATGGGGAAGCATGGTACGGGCCGAGCTTCCATTGCAAGGGGTTGGTTCTTCACCAAGATTTGCCCACTTCCTAGGTCGAGTCCAAACTGCCTTTTCCTCAATATGTCCATTCCTAGGACCATATCGGATGACAGTCCACCTCAGGTGTCCAAAAGATTCCTTGAACGGTATTCTCCAAATCGGATCTCCACGTGATACGTTGCGGGGACAGTAACGGTTTCTCCATTGGCCAGTGGGGCGGAACTCGTTGCAGTTGGAGTTTTCGGTACTCCTTAGCAGATTGCAGTGCCTGGCTATCCCTGTCGCCGACATAGGAGAACAGGCACCGGTGTCAATCAACGCTTTCAGCAGTACCACCGGGAATCTTGACGGAAAGATGCGGTCGGTGGTCGGCGGTAGCGATGTTGGTGGTGGGGTGAGGCGTCCTGGGGCGGTGCTGCACGTGCCTCAAGTCGTGGCAGCGCCCTAATGGTTTTCCCTCCGTGGGATGGGCAATCACGAGACATTACTCTGTCTCGTTTTGCATCGGGAGCAGAATATCCTTGGGGCTGATTGGCATTGGCTCCTAAAATGCCCTGTTTGTCCGCATCGCCAGCACCTCGGCTATCTTCGATGGGGCGGCGGTTGACTGGGCTGCCTTGGCCTGACTGGCTGGACTACTGGGTCCTAGGGCGGTGTGGCTGTGGGCGCCTAAGTGACCACTGGTGGGGCTGCCGGGTCCTGTATGGTGCCAAAAGCGGCGCTGGAGTCGTCCTCGAGCTTGTTCAATCTCTGCTCGCAAAGCTCGTACTCTCTAGCAGCTTTGGCGAACTCCTGCACGTCGTTGAAGTCCGTCCTTCTGATTTCTCGCCGGAATTCTGGGTGCAGGTTGCGGTACAGCCAGTTCAACTCCTGGTCTGGCGGGATTCCACCATGGCGGCGAATCAGCGTCTGCAGGTCGGTGATGTAGGCTGCCGTACTTTCTCTCAGGCTGTGTGTCTTCCTGCTGATAGCCGCTTCCAGGTCAATTCGGTAGTTGACGGGGAAGAAGAAGTCCTGAAAGGCGGTGAAAAAAGCCTTCCCATCTCTGCCAGCATGCCCGGTTGTTTCTGAACCAGAGGGCCGGCATCCCTTCCAGTAACTCTGGCATAGCTTGCAGGAGGCGGTCTGCGGTGATGCCTTGGGACTCTCGGATCTCCTCAATCTTTCGAGGAAGGCGGCGGGTCGTTGGTCCCATTAAAGGTCACTTCCAGTCCTTTACTCTCAATGGTGCCATCCCTACACTCGTAGTAGGCGGCAGTGGGGCGGCCTGTGCTCCCACTGGGGTCCCTGTGAAGCACGTTGCTCATGATCGGGTTTCCAGTGCTCGTCACCGTAATGGTGGGTAATACGGGCGGCGGTGCGATTGTCGTGGTCGTCGGGGAACGGAAACAGGTTGATGACGGTCGGTGCGGGTGATGCTGCTCGTCCTTCTCGGAGAAATTTTATGATCCTCCTTCGCTTCTCGTCGACGGTGCCGGTTGGATCCAAGCGAAATCTAGGGGAGCTCGGTGTCTAGCCCTCTTTCCGTAGTTGATACACCCATCCGACGCGGGTGTCGTTGGGGTCACTTTCTGTACCTGGACTCAGCGGTAGGGGCATCCGGCGGGTCTGTGGTGGTCACTGGCACGGGCGATGGGGCTTCCTAGTCCCGTCGGCATCTTCGGCGAATACTTGGAACTCGTACGTCTTACTTGTCTTACAGTCGAAACTCCACTTCCTCAGTTTGTACGTCTTACTTGGTTCGCAGTCGGTACTCCACTTTCTCAGCTTGCCGTCTTACTTGGGTTCTAGTCGAACCTCAACTCCCTATCTAGTGCTCGTATCTTGGGCACCGTACCCCCCCTATTGACTAACGGATGGCGGGGAGCGCTTCTGCGCACTCGATAATTTGTTGAGGAGGTATCGCACGGACGCCTGGCTCTCTTCTGAGCCAGTTTGACAATCTGTCAAAGATGACAGGTCGGTAGACTTCAACGGATTTTGGTTCTATATACCCTGCGGAACCAGCTTCACGGATATCCCACTGTCTTATCGTACGAGCTTGCTTTCTCCCCTTCACCCACGTATCTCGTGAATGGTTAACCTGAAAAGGAAACGGATGACGGTAATCGGTTCTACACCCCCGGAAACCTATTAAACGAGGGGTCACTCGGCATATTGACTCTCTTTTGAGTCGAAGTTGACATCTGTCAAAAATGACAGGTCTCGGTATAATATAAAAACGGTCCCTGCTCGGGCGCCAATTTGTGAAGGGGTTTCTTCCCCTTATATCAAACTTTGGCGCCTTTCACTGTTCTCGGCCTTCCTCGGGCGCCACCTTTAGCTTTATAGTGGAAAAGGCCACTTGTGCTCCGGGCAGTCTCAGTGAAGAAAGACACTCCAGGGGTCAATATAGTCGTGACACTGTAACAGGGCCAGCAAGGCAGGCTTTAATTGCCTTTAACTGGGTTTTTGAACCTGGGGGCGACTGCGCACTAGATGTTCAAATTCTACCCAAAACAATCAATGAAAGAACACCTAACTCGATCCTACTTCGTCGGCAAAGCTCCGGAACGGTCGTGGACTGCTTCGGTCTCTGGCTCTCACTCTGGACTCTAGTCGGACGCGTGTCTGCTTCTGCTGGGCTGGGCAAGCTACTGAATCTTTGAAATATGTCGAAACGAAACTACGGCCGGCTTCTTCCCTTTTCCGAATACCTCCGATCGGCTTATATGCGCGCGCCGTTTTGTGGACTCTGTCGTTTGCGATACAAATTATACCTTCACAGAATAATTACCCAGAATATCGGCCTCCCCCCCTTCGTGACGTCAACGGCTGCTCGGACCAGTGGTCATGTTCTCGGTGGCGACGGCTGTGACGTCAGCTCGGTGCGTGCGCCTCCGCTGTACTCTCGTCCTTCTGGCGGAACTCTCCCTGGCGTGTTGGCTGGCTTCGCTGCTTCGGAACGACTGCCTGCTCTCGAGCATTTGATCCAACGTCCAGAATATCGGCCTCCTTCCCTCGTGACGTCAACGGCTGCTCGGAGACAGTGTCATGTTCCGGTGGCGACGGCTGTGACGTCAGCTCGGTGCGCGCGTCTCTGTCTAGACTCAGCTGTGTTGGGTGGCGATCGGACTGTTGGCTCGTACGTGAATGAATGCGATCTTCAGTGGATACTTTGATTCTCGAGTTTTGCGTTGATTCAAGGCTTGCTCCAGAGTGGGGCGGTGACGTACGATTGTTTTGTTTCACTAGTTCGTTCTCCACAACCACGCTCGCGGTATTGGCGTGAGTTACGGAGGGTGTTTAGCATATTTATCGTGTTAGGGGTGATTCACGGATTTATCACGAACCTGAATGGTATTTCTAGACCTATTATTACTTTCAAGCGGGGTTTAATTCCTTACAGGGAGCTTTTGGCTGATAAATATAGCGGGAAAATAGTAACTTCGTTACACCATTAAGGGAGCTTTTTACGAACAAAAATTGCAAAAAACCGCGAATCCCGATATCTATCTCGTGGAAAAAGTATTGAAAAGACAAGGAAAGAAGATGTACATTAAATGGCTCGGTTTCGATAACACGCACAACAGCTGGATAGAGGATGATGCAATAGTTCAGCATCGGCGGCGGTGACTGCAAGCTATGACATGTCTGGCGTGGGTGGTAGTGGTGGGGGAAATCTTATTTATTCATTTCACGGCAACGAGACGGCGTCAGTCATCAGTCGTCATCGTGTTCACCATGAGTCAAGACAGTGGTTATTGTTCGAGCGATTTGTTAACCATAACGTTCGCCAGCCCCGTTTCACCGCTATCACCTGAAAATTACAATCAGCAGATAGATGACATGTGCGACGGTTTCGAAATGGCAGCAAAATTAGAGGACCACTTCCTATTGGAAACCTCCTTTCCCATGACTGGCTATGAGCTGAGAATTGGATTGTCACCTGCAAGAATCTTTGGCGTAGCTATATTTCTAAGACCGTTGAACCAGTTCAAGAAAATATCGTTCAGCACCGAAGAATGGGGTCTGTTCACCGAACTATTGGCAACCCTCAGGGATGACTTCTTCTGGAGCCCGCTTCCCCTATATCCTCCCGATCTAAACGATGATGTGGGATACCAGTGTGGAGACTATTGCAAAGTTACGCAATCAGTTTGGGAAGATTGCAAATATGTTAAAGTTGAAAAACAGTGAACTTTATTCTCAACGAGGACGAAGTCGAACAGCTGATACGAGTCCACCGAAGTTTGGTGTCCGATCGAGTGACCATGTTGGAGAATATACACTTTTGTGTTCATTATAAAAAATATGATTGAGGTTATAAATACATTTTCATCAATCAACCGCAGTATGTTTCGGGAAATTGGAACTTTTCCAAAAACTATGTGAACTTTCAACAGAAAATATGATGTCTAATGCATTGAAAGAATTCCTTTTCTATTATCGAATGAAAGTTGTGAATGATTTATGTATTCAATAAATGTATGTGTGTATTTCAGTGTTTCTGTCCAACTCTCCTTTCCCCCTTTTTCTCTTTCAGGTGGGGTTGAGTTCCCAAATGAAAAAATAAAAAAATAAAGTTGAGAAAAAAAAGTTGAGAAAAAAAGAAAAATTGAGAAAAAATAATCAAAGTGACAACAGTCGTTATTCATTCAATAATCAAAGTGGCTGTGACGTCACGACTTGGTCTGTCACATTTTCACAGATGGCAACACCGTCACATAGAATTCAAAAACTGTCATAGGTGTCAGAACTGTCAGATGTCATCCTAGATGGCAGCACTGGCACAAAACGTTACATGTCACAGACTGTGACAGCTGATAGTTGGGTGTTTGAAGCTGTTCCATCATTTGAAGTTTGACTCTTGTTCGATATGGATGTGTATGGAGACAGATTAGCGACATTTCAAAATTGGCATCACCCATATCCCAAAGAAAGATTGGCCAGAGCTGGATTCATTTATACTCAGAGAGAAGACATTGTTGTTTGTCTGAAATGTCGAATTGAAGGATTCAGATGGCAGTTGGAAGATGATGCTCAACTTGATCACTTCAGTTGGAGTCCACATTGTGAGTTTTTCACAGAAGAAGAAGCTGCCACTCTGAGGAGACGTATGCAGCTCGTAGATTGTCTTTTACCCAGAGACGAGGTAACAACGAACACACCTACCAACAGCAGCAGCGTCCACGAAGATACATCACCATCCTCCTCATCAATGTCATGCAAAGTTTGTTTGGAAAAGGATATGAACGTGGTTTTCATGCCGTGCAAACACTTGGTCTGCTTGTTCGGAATGCTCAGTGAAATTGGACAATTGTGCTGTGCAGAGCCCCAATTCAATACTATTTGAAAGTGTTTGTATCTTAGAGAGATGATTCAATATATAGAATGTGAAAATCAACTTGTGTATTTTGTCTCATCCCACAAACCTTTGAGGTTATGTTTGGAAAAGTAGGGTTAGAATTCCCACCTCATGTGAAATTTGAGGTTATGGTTCCTCTGAAAGTGGGGTTATGTTTGAAAAAGTAAGGTTAGAATCCCCACCTCATGTGAAATTTGAGATTATGGTTTCTCTAAAAGTGAGGTTATGTCACTCACAAAGAACGCTGATGTTCGAGGGTGATACTGAATGACGTCATCGTTTCTTCGACTTGTTCAGACAGGTTTAGACAAGTTTAAACTTGTCTGATCTTGTCTGGACTGGTCTCTCTATTCAGGAAACCATTGAATGAAGTGATGACACAGAGCTGCCATCATTTTATTCTAGGTTCTGTATAATAAATAAAAATCGAAGTCTTTATACACTTATTTTATTGATACATATATTTTGAGTATAAACAATAGGTTATTTGTATGGATATAATAATATATTGGCTGATTCGATATATACAATGACTATGTGAGAAGAGAGTGATGGAGAAAAAAAGCATTCATTTTTCGGTTATCACGCTAACACAATAAATGGAAATTTTGGAGAAAGATTATTAAATACAAGTTGGTTGGGGGTGGAGGTTGGCTATTCATTCATTATGCTATAATGGCCCCAAGCAAGTGTATCGTTCGATCCGGGGATGAGTGTTCTTTCATCGTCGAATGGACTTAGAGCGATTTTGTTTTGTTCAACACTAAAAACATTATGGGCATATGAACGGATGCATCGTTGACTAGTCGATATTTCCCTCTGATCTCTAAGACAATCGACATAGTCTTCAAAGGAAATTTTATTTTCCACAACATTATATCGGACTCCTTTGGATTTTTTACCACATTTTCCACCCTGAATTTTATAGGTGTATAATTTTGAACGGAGTCCGACGAAATCTGTCATGATGCACCCGTTCGCTTCATCTTCCATCAAACCTGGAATTTTCTTGTTTACCTGCGGAATACCGTACGAGTTTTCGCATGGGTAGTCGCTCGTATCGAATTTTTCCAAGTTCTCCCCGATTAAATCTCTATACACATCATCGCATTTAATTTCGTATATGAGAGAATCCGTATCCGTGTACATCAACTTACACTGATTGGTCTCGAATTTTTTCAACATGAATTTATAGTGAAAATCGTAGACGCAAATTTTGGAAATATCTAAAATAGCCATACCGATATAGAGGAGTTTATTGAATAGCAGTTCAGACCTGTTCATTCCGATAGCCATCAAGTTTTCATCGAAGATGGTTCGGTTGTGGAATTTCGGGTTACTTATCAAATTTTTCGCCCCATACCTACCCTCCCATTTATTGACCATTTTCACCACTCTGTGCTTCCTAATGTTCTCCATGGTCTTTCCGAAAATACTGTTTATAGCCAATTTATAGTTGTTTTTTCCGAAAGTGGTTGTAGCTAGGGCGCGTAATTTTGTATTTAATTCAATGTAGGGTTGCAGCCATGCCGATTGTTTGAACTCCAACACTCTGTGAACTTTTTTGAGGAGAAGGCCGTTTTCCAAAGCTTGTTTTTAATATTCGATAACGTATGACATAGTTTACTTTGTTGTACAGGGTGGTCAATAATTTTGGTAATTTTGAACCTGGAGGAGTTCGATGTTCTGCACAAAGGGGAAAATCTTTATGGTCATCGTGTATTCCTTCGGGGTATTCCAAATCGACTTCGAGGATATAGCCTATATCAGAGGTATCCGACACCTCCAGAACGTTCAAATTATCGAAATCTTCGACCCATTTGAACCCTCCAGAGGGTAAATACTCTCTCATAGCCCATCCATAGAGGTTGTTTACATCCAGATATAATGAATATTTGGAGGGTTGTTGAGGATCATACCTCTTCCCCATATATTTATTATTCGCTTGGGAGAATCGGTTACAACACTGACTTATACCGCCCCGAATCCCTCTTTCCACAAACAAAAGCATGTCGACATCTTTGATAATCTCCAGCTTACACTTTGTGTACTTTAACATGCATGAACACGAATAGCCAGGCATGGTATAGTACCAAGCGGGGTCGAGTCCATAAGTATCGTGACCCAATTGTCGGAAATTTTCAAAGACGTCACATAGCAATAAAATATCGGTTTTCATGTATAAGTCAGAGTAGTCGCCCAGTGTTGCCAAATCGAACGATTGCCACACCTTCTGGGCATGTTGGTATTCATGCTCGGAGATATCGCAATCGTTCAGCTGATTGTGGAATTTATCGATATCTGGCAACGCTGTAATTTCGAGTTTCTCCATGGAATCCACAAAGTCGTAGGGGAATACCCCTTTGCGTGTGATTAGTGAAAATTGTTCATCGTTTAAATTTTGAAATTCACGCTTTGTATTACAGAGATCTTCCACTCTGAGCGTGCGCACCAACTCGTCCAGGCTTGCGCCCATGAATCGAAAAGAATCAATGAAACGGAATTTAATGTCTGTCTGTTCGTCGTATTGTGTGAAAGATATATATTTCCCTTTGTTTATTGGAAGAAGACTCACCCTGCCTCTTTTCGCAATATCTCGAATAATGAAATGGCTGTCGTAGCCGCTAAGATTGTGAAAAACAATGGGGAGCACAAAGGATTTTTTAAAGTTGAGGTTGCATGGGTTTTGATGTGCCCATCCTCTTAATGCACCTGTGAAATGATTATGGTCGGCTACAATCATTTGATCTTTTTGGAAAGGTTTCTCGCAAATATGACAAGTTGAATCCGCTGCCGTTCTTATGGGATTGACAGACATGGGGACGATTTTTTAAAATTTTTCCCTCAACGAATTGGGCTATGGCTTTCAATTGTTCTGCGAACCATTCCATCGAATCCAAACCTCGATGGCTATCGTAATATGACAAAGTGTCATCATAATTGCATTTAAATATAAGCCTGCGCTATAGGGAATATGTTTTTGGTATTTCGCTGTTTTGGACTTGGTTTCATCATCAGTGAACGGTTCCAAAATCGATTCAAAATCGGCATATATCACAAATGGAACCATTTCTTTGTGTACAAAGTCCTTGAACTGACATGGTCATATTTTGGGAAGGAAATCTTGTAATGATTAGCTTTTCACAATCAACAGTATGATTGTCTAATTTATCCTGACTACGGAAATAATTCAGACATCTATCACAAATGTAATATTTTGTCTTATGTTTACTGATTTGTGAGCCAACCAATCGGGAAAGATCTTTAATCCAGCAGTAGTGGAATTTAATGTCTGTCTGTTCGTCGTCATCGTCAATTTCCGGTGGTGCTTCGTAATCATTCAATTTTACAGAGTATTTATTTTGAATCATGAGTAGGTTGACATGTCGAGCCAATTTTTCTTTTGTAAGTCTCGTTGGTACAGTTGTGAAAAATGTTTGTACGTCGTCGTCATCGTTTTCGCTGATGATTTAACCAACTCCAAAATATAAACATTTACCGAAATACCGTTAAGTTTTTCGAATTTTGATATTTGGCCGGAGTTATGGGAAATTCCACCCCTCCATATTCAGTACGGTCGACCAATGAGGGTATTTCGATGTACGTTCTGTATTTTTTTCAACGGGATACAGAGCGGACACGACTGCCCATCCGAAACAATTGTTGTCGTCGGTATTTCGCACGTTAATACAGGCACGTTTTTTCATTATAGCTTGTGGAAGTTCGATGAAAGATGAACCCCTTTGCCCAAACCTGATTGATTGATATTTACTTCCAAATTTACGATTTTTTGTAATGCCCACCCGCTTTCTTTCCCACAAAATTCTTCCAATTTATGCCCCAATTTATCTACAACAAATTCCTGGAACCACCCCTGTAAATCTGTTCCCCTATCAATCACTTCGTTTTTAGTATTGAGATATTTTAAATCGAGTTTTTCCTCATCCAAGCCCATTTTGACGAATTCCCCGCAAAAACATGTATTAACCTTCAGCATGGGGAATGTTTTCAACATGTTATTGATTCTACGTTTGAAAAGGCTGAAGGCGTCTTTGAAAAATTGATTCGTATCTTTATGTGTCAAATTTATGATTACCCTGTACGAACTCGTCCCCGGAACGTCGACTTTAAATCTTCCCAAACAACTCTGTTTTAGATTTTTCCCCTGTCAATTTATGGAACTGTTGGCAGAAATTTTGATACCCTTTGTACAAAGCCGAATACTATAAGTTAAATGTTTTAGCCATGTTTCACGTTCCATTGGACTGGATTTTTGTTTGAGAAGTTTTTGAGCCTCCCTGTATTTAATAATCATCCCATCGCTGAGAGCGGCAATTTGTTCAGAATTCATGGTTATTTAAAAAAACGAGAAGAATGAATGCTTTTTCACAAAATACAGATATAGTTTCTCTCTCTCTCTCACCTTTAATGGAATCGAATAGAGCCGTTCCAGTTGTCGTTGTCGTCGCGGTAGATGGGGGGCCTTAGTTTTTGTTGATGATGAATGGTCTAGTTTTTGATGAATTCAAAGACTGGTATCTTCGTTGTGGATGGCTTTATGATGATTGAATATTCTCGAGGTTTGAACTCGTCGATTTTCGGTTGTAACACCTCGAATACCTTCCTTGGTAGGAAGACTGATTTGGTTTCCAAATCGGCTACTATTATGTCCCGTACTTCGTTTTGACTGCTCTCAATTTCTCGATTAGCATGGGCTTGTTTAGCGGCAATGTTGATAGAGCTACGGTTTCCCTGTAGCTACTGCTCGCAACAGCGTTTATTTCTGCAAGATTCATCTATAATAAATAAACAATCCCTTAAAATGTTTAAAGAAAAAAAACAATCCCTCCCCGCAAACACATAGAAAAAACCCCCACCCTCGATATATGAAGTAAAAAAAACTCAAAGTACCCTTTTGGCATACAAGAAAAAAAGGTTTTGAAAAAAAAGGAAAACAATAAAATAAAAACTTACGTTTTTAGATATTTGGTAGATGCACACACACAAACTCAGAGAGCAAGAAAGAGAGCACTGAATAGAACGATGTTCACAGTTCAGAGGACAGATGAAGAATGGAGCTGACGGTGGGGATCGGTCACCCACATCAATTTCCTACTGCGCAATTCAAAAATTGTCAACTTGACAAAATTCTCAGAACTGGATGATGCAATCATTTGACCTTGAATATCGGTATTTCGCACGTTAATACAGGCACGTTTTTTCATTATAGCTTGTGGAAGTTCGATGAAAGATGAATCCCCTTTGCCCAAACCTGATTGATTGATATTTACTTCAAAATTTACGATTTTTTGTAATGCCCACCCGCTTTCTCCCACAAAATTCTTCCAATTTATGCCCCAATTTATCTACAACAAATTCCTGGAACCACCCCTGTAAATCTGTTCCCCTATCAATCACTTCGTTTTTAGTATTGAGATATTTTAAATCGAGTTTTTCCTCATCCAAGCCCATTTTGACGAATTCCCCGCAAAAACATGTATTAACCTTCAGCATGGGGAATGTTTTCAACATGTTATTGATTCTACGTTTGAAAAGGCTGAAGGCGTCTTTGAAAAATTGATTCGTATCTTTATGTGTCAAATTTATGATTACCCTGTATACGAACTCGTCCCCGGAACGTCGACTTTAAATCTTGCCAAACAACTCTGCTTTTTAGATTTTTTCTGACAGCCAACCCCTGACCCTTCACCCCTAAATGTTTAATGAAATTACGACATGTTTTCAAATGACCCAAATTTGTTTCCAATTTTCTCAATATTCCGATGGAACTGTTGGCAGAAATTTTGATACCCTTTGTACAAAGCCGAATACTATAAGTTAAATGTTTTAGCCATGTTTCACGTTCCATTGGACTGGATTTTTGTTTGAGAAGTTTTTGAGCCTCCCTGTATTTAATAATCATCCCATCGCTGAGAGCGGCAATTTGTTCAGAATTCATGGTTATTTAAAAAAAACGAGAAGAATGAATGCTTTTTCACAAAATACAGATATAGTTTCTCTCTCTCTCTCTCACCTTTAATGGAATCGAATACAGCCGTTCCAGTTGTCGTTGTCGTCGTGGTGGATGGGGGGCCTTAGTTTTTGTTGATGATGAATGGTCTAGTTTTTGATGAATTCAAAGACTGGTATCTTCGTTGTGGATGGCTTTATGATGATTGAATATTCTCGAGGTTTGAACTCGTCGATTTTCGGTTGTAACACCTCGAATACCTTCCTTGGTAGGAAGACTGATTTGGTTTCCAAATCGGCTACTATTGTGTCCCCGTCTTCGTTTTGACTGCTCTCAATTTCTCGATTAGCATGGGCTTGTTTAGCGGCAATGTTGATAGAGCTACGGTTTCCCTGTAGCTACTGCTCGCAACAGCGTTTATTTCTGCAAGATTCATCTATAATAAATAAACAATCCCTTAAAATGTTTAAAGAAAAAAAACAATCCCTCCCCGCAAACAAATAGAAAAAACCCCCACCCTCGATATATGAAGTAAAAAAAACTCAAAGTACCCTTTTGGCATACAAGAAAAAAGGTTTTGAAAAAAAAGGAAAACAATAAAATAAAAACTTACGTTTTTAGATATTTGGTAGATGCACACACACAAACTCAGAGAGCAAGAAAGAGAGCACTGAATAGAACGATGTTCACAGTTCAGAGGACAGATGAAGAATGGAGCTGACGGTGGGGATCGGTCACCCACATCAATTTCCTACTGCGCAATTCAAAAACTGTCAACTCGACAAAATTCTCAGAACTGGATGATGCAATCATTTGACCTTGAATATGCAAACGGATCCGTCCTGCTTTCATGTCGCCGACAGTGCCTTAGTCCGCTTAGATACAAATACGAATAGGAATCATATGAATGAAGTTATCCCACGGTTCGAGCGTGCAGCTGCATACTCTCTTATCTTGTTAATGTAAACAAACTCTTTCACAAAGGATGCCGCCGATATCTTATCTCAGTTAATGTAAACAAAGGATGCCGCCGATATCCGGTCGCTTAAATAAACAACTGATAAGAAGTGCTGACGTAGATAATATTCCTGCAAAGACTTGTCGGTTGAGTCATAGCCGCAACATCGCTGACTCCTCCCACTTTCCAAAATGGCCGCCGCCATCCACTGATCACGTGACACTTCCGTCCGACCAATGCCGTTGACGGATATTGGTTGACACCCCCATTTCAATATGCTGCTCGGCTATTGGATAGCGGCCGGCGGCTATCACCACTCCCACGACCTATCACAGCTCTCTCCACCCCCCACTCTCAATCACACACTCCCATACACAACATGGCTGCCACCATTCCGACCAATCACAGACCACTCATCCCCCCCACCCCTACCCACATACAACCACCCCCACCCCTCTCACCGCCATCTTTTTCACAAACTCCTCCCACAACATGGCTGCCGCCATCATCCCTACCCCCACCCGAAAACCACCCCCTCAACCGCTCGCCAAAACCCACCCCTAAATAGGGGATGAGTTAGAACCCGCCTAGCCCTTCTACTATGTCCAGAGTGGAAAATAATAAGTTAGCATTCATAGCACTTTCTCAATAAATTAAAATGATATTCTATAGTAGTTCGAGAGAGTTGAATTTGAGTGACCATTTGTAAGTTGAAAATCTAGCGAGCAACATGATACATGGAGAAAACTGAAAAAATATATAAAAGAGTGAAGCGAATAGTCTTAATAAAAAAAATTTACGATTGCTTTCTCCTGAACACAAGAGTTTAAAGAATGTTTGATTACTTCTTTCATCTCGAACAAGCTTTTCATGGCACCGGCTTTATGTTTAAAAATAAAATCGTGTAATTTTGGGTGCATTCAATTTTATTTTCAAACTCAAAATGATAATGACATATCATACTGAATATAGGTATAGACAACATATTTTTCACCAAGAATATCTATTGAGGATATTCTCAAACCATTTCATCTCTTCATTCCCAGACAACACACACTAGTAATATTTCATTGAACCCATTTAAATAGTGTTTCATTATTATTATTTCCGGTGCGGAGCCACTCCAAGACAACCATTGGATTCCAGTACCAGTTTCAGAAAGACTATACCCAGAAACCAAACTCTTAACCACTCAAGGCAATATTTCATGTCACGTGAAGACCTTTTTCAAAACAAACTTTGCAGGCTATGCTAGAGCCAGACAGAGATGTGGAAGAATTAGGTACATTATAATATAATGTCTGAAATTGAAATTTCTTTTTGAACAATATATGCACAGCTTTCAATAATGCACTAGAATTAAACTGTTAAAATACAAGTGCTGCACAATTCCTTAGAAATTTTCACCATAGTTGAATCCTACACTCAAACATACTTACTTATGCACATATTTTACCATACAGTAGAGGTGAAACAATTCAGTAAAATGAAGAAATACGAATGATTCCATATTTTTGACACATAAACTGATAATTTATTAGAGTTTCATATGGGTGCTTTTCATTTAAAAAATGGGCTACGTCTGAACAAAAAATACTCATCCCTTCCCTTACTATCACCCTTTGGACATATATTTTTGAAAAAAATCAATATAATGATCAGGTATGAAATAATAATACATTTTTAGTGAACCCAAGCAACATAAATAATCTTAATCTATGACATATATAATACAACCAAATTAAATATTTTAACGTGCCTTGATCTTCTTTCTTCATTGAATTGTGAATAACTCTACTGACTGTTCTGAAATCCTAGGAAAATTGTTCATACATGCTGATCCCCGGAACAATAAAAACAGACAGTTCTTCTACTTGCAAAATCACAGAAATGATTATGGCACTACGCTAACTTCCAGGCTTCAAATGAATTATAATGTAAATTTTGTCTCAGTTGATATTTTGAAAATTGAAGCAAGATACCTGAAAATTGTCCTGTTATTATGAAAACCTCAACATTAAGATATGATGTACATATTTTTGTCTATTTTATTCTGTTTTATTGTATATTCTGTTGTTTTTTTGTATGTATCATTTGGAATTTTATGTATTCTGTGGATAACTATGAAATAAATAAATAAATAATAAAATGGTAATGTATCAAGGTTTTTCAAATTCATTTCGAATTCATTTCACCCAATACCGCATCAAAAATGTTGGGATAAATCTATAGAAAGCCGAACCTAATGCAATTCAACAGTGAGTGCTTTCCACACCATTTCCAATACATTTGAGGCATCGTTGAAAAATATTTTTTCTTGAGTTTTTAAAAAATTCTGTAAAAATTTATTTAGTATTTCAAAATTGAAAACAACTTTTTCTCAAACCATTTTTTAAAGGGATTGAATGAAAATATTCAAAAATTTTGGTGTGGTTTCCTTCCATTAGCTGACGAACCTGTCACCGACGTTCGACAATTATATATTTCCTCTCATTGTTCCATGGAAAATAACACTGCTTTGTTTTGATTTCTGAAGGCGACGATGGTTTTGCCGTTTATGTACAATGTTTTGATATTTGTATAAGTGTCGATTCATGTAATTTTGATTTTGTTTTCACAGTCTGTGTGTGTGTGTAAGATTTTCAAATATGAAGTGTACAACAGCTACCTTCTCAGTAGCAAACCTCGAGTTAGCAAATTGTTTTTCGAGATCATATACACGTTACACTTTTTTTTTAAATTGGACCTTTTTGTTTTGAAGTGGAACTTGTTCTTTTCTAGATGTCTTGAAAATGAAAATGAAATTTTTCGAGAGCTCGACAATTTAACAAAGAATTCTTCTTCAATCGGGCCATTTGCTATTGAGAGAAACCTAAAAAAAAATTGTATTTATTAGTTTCTTTCCAAAACTCAAGTTTCAATGAACAAGTCCAGTCGATCGAAAAACTATTCTCAACAATATATGTATATATATATATATATATATATATATATATATATATATATATATATATATATATATATATATACATATATATATATATATATATATATATATATTAGGGTGCTTCATTTTTGGGCAACATTTTTTGTTGCCTGAAAATCTTGTAATTTATAGAAAAACAGAATTTTTGAGCCTATTGCGAACCCTTAATTCGAATTTTAACCCACTGCTAGAGAATTTTGAATTTTATCCATTGAAATAAAAATAATAATAAATAAAATATTTTTTTTGGGAATTTTGACTCATGGATTCCTGTTATAGGTATAATTTCCTTCAAAAAAGTCCATTGCGTCGAGTTTGTAACTCCAACGGGTTCGACGAAAAATGTCATTTAAGCTGAATTTTCATAAAAATAGCAGTTAATCCCGTTTATTTGCTGAACTATTGAAGATAGAAAGACTTAATAGTTAATATATATATATATATATATATATATATATATATATATATATATATACAGGGTGTCCCAAACTCGATGGCCTATTAGACATTTCTGGAAAACGGGACATAGGATTATTTTGAAAATTTGGTTTCCTAGGTAATTAGTTCTGTTCTATCGATCTAAAATTTTCAGCGCTGCGACATTGCCGCTTATATTGGAAAGTGGCAAAAACTTTGATGTTTCAAATAGGACACCCTATATATTATTGCATTTCTCGCTTTGCCATTGCTTTCCGATCTTTTTTTTTATACTTCCCTATACCTATCTCCAGTGGTTTTTGAGAAATTCATTGATCTCCTTATTTTTTGTGCGAAACATAGCTTTAATCAAATGTTTATTACTGCGGTATTTGGGTTCAAAGACAGCTGAAATTTTGGATGTCGTTTGATAATGTCCTGTGTATTGGTTGTGTCTCAGAAAATTATTTCGCCATTATACAGGGTCGTTCAAAATTTGTGATATTACCGATACATACAAAAGTGGTGAAAAGTGCATTTTTTCGAATGTAACATCCTGTATATTATCGAAAATCCTGATGACAATTGAAGTCCCTTTCAAATGATGTTTCATGTTCCTATACCTAAATAGTCAAGTTTCCGAAATAAAAGCAAGTTTCTATAAAAATTAGATTATTTTGCCATATTTTGTATTATGAAATGTCATCAATAATAAAACGTTTGCGCGTTCTTTAACGTAAATTTTATGAGAAAAGAATCAAAATGGAAATTGTTTATTCTTCATGGTCTATGTGATCAAATTATAGCAAGAACATGCAAAATGTTCTATAGTATATTGAAGTGTGTGACTATTAAGATGACGAACTGATTGTACAGAGAATGATTAATATACAGGGTATTAGAAACTCGATGGCCTATTAGACGTTTTTGGAAATCTGGGACATGAATACTCGAAATCTTGTATTCCACGATGAGTGATTGCGATCTACCTCTTGAAAATATTCTCAAGGTTGCAGTGTTGCCACATCTGCTTGTAACTAATATCGACTTTCTAATTTCAAATGGGGAACACCCAGTATTTTATTCCGTATTTGAATTCTACTGATAAATACAAATAACTTTTAGTGAACATGTCGTATACCTATCTCTACCTTTTATCGAATATTGATTATTTTGTTATTGTTTTGCTACCAAGATGGGACCAACTTCAATTCAAATATTTTTTTTTACTTGAGTTTTTTTGGGTTTGTAACCTTCCACAACCTGAAAAACAATAGAATTAATATAGAAAATTTATACAAGTTTGCCCTTCTTCACTTGTATAGATTTTCTATATCAATTCTATCATTTTTAAGGTTGTGGAAGGTTACAAACCCAAAAAAACTCGAGTAAAAAATTGATTTTCCTCCACAAAAAATTACGTTCAAGCAATATCAAATACCTCCTTATCTGTTGCCCACACAGGACTCAAATTCCAATTTCATCCAGAAAATATTGATTAATTTCAGTATTATCGAATGCTTTGACCATATTTTATACAGGGTGTCTGAAAAACACGTTCTTGTAGGCGATAAGGAAAAACGGCTACAAGTCATTCATTTACCTGTGCCTGTTGAGAAATCATGATTCACCTTAAGTAGAACTCAATTTAATTTCAATTAAAAAACAAAGGTCATATTAATCGCTAATCCATGTTTTCAAAGTGCTGACAATTTACACAGAAACATTCGTGGATCGAAGTCATTACATGGTTCGTTGTTGCTCTTTGAACCTCTTCTGGCCGAATTTCCTCGAAAACACGTATTATCCTCTGTTCCAATTCGTCCTTCGAATTCACAGGTGTTTCGAATACAATCTGTTTGATTTTACCCCAGAGGTAAAAATCTAGAGGAGTTAGATCTGTGGATCGCGGTGGCCAAGGCTGTGGACCCAAGCGTCTTATCCACCGATCTTCAAAGGTTGTAGTCAGTTATCAGCTCACTTCTTGTGTACAGTGAGGGAGGGCCCGTCTAACTGAAACCAACAACTCCGGTATACATGAAGCGGCAAATTGTCGCTAACTGTCGTTCTCAAAATATTCAAATATTTTTTCATCATAAGTACAATATGATAATTTATCATTCATAAGTGAACAAAACACATTTGAACTGCATGTTTCTTGAAATCCCCTTTCTTTTATAAAATGGGGATTTTCTGCAGCCCAGAAATGATTGTTTTCCCCTCTCTCGAAAATTAAGATTCATACGTCCATATAATTTTCTGAAGGAAGTTTGGATCTTCATGAGTCCATGTTCAAATCCATTCACAGAAATCAACACGTTTTGGGGTATCACCTCTATGTAGGGCATGCGCTTTGATGAATTTATAATCATGCATTTTATGTTTTTTTGAAATTCTCCATGTTGAAGTGCGAGTCATACCTAAATCCACAGCGGCTCTTCTTATTGATACATGAGGGTAGGCGTGGGAATACCCCAAGACGTTAATTCCATTTACTTCGTCTCCAGTTATCGGCTTGATTTTTGATTCCATTCAATTCTTCTGAATTTTTTTCTATTCATATGCAGTAAATTTGGATGGAGTTCATTGAATTTTCTGCATGTTCTCGGAACAAGAATTTGGCACTCACCGTGAATATGAAACAAATTTAAAATATCTGCATTTGAATATGCTTCATAATCCATTTTCAATACTTTCTTCTGACAGAAATACTATGAAAATCACTGCCTGTCAAACTTGTAGTTTGTTTTGCTCTTTTGTGGTCACGGCACACTACAGATCATTTCGATTGGGAAATATGACCTATTTTGATTCGTTATACTGGGAATTGAAAATGATTTAATACAAAAACATTTTGCATGTCTTGCTATAATTTGATCACATTGACCATGAACAAAAAACAATTTCCATTTTGATTCTTTTCTAATCAGATTAACGTTAATGAACGCGCAAACGTTTTATTATTGATGACATTTCATGGCTACCTGATACAAAATATGGCAAAATAATCCAATTTTTATTGAAACTTGCTTTTATTTCGGAAACTTGACTATTTAGGTAAAGGAACATGAAACATCATTTGAAAGAAACTTCAATTGTCTTTCAGGATTTTTGATAATATACAGGATGTTCCATTTGAAAAAATGTACTTCTCACCACTTTTGTATGTATCGGTAAAATCATAAATTTTGAACGACCCTGTATAATGGAGAAAGAATTTGCGTAGACCCAACCAATGAACAGGACATTGTCAAACTACATCCAATATTTCAGCTGCCTTCGAATCCAAATACCGCAGTAATGAACATTTGATTGAAGCTATGTTTCGCACAAAAAATAAGGAAATCAATGAATTTCTCGAAAACCACTGGAGATAGATATGGGGGAGTATCATACAAAAATAATTGAAGAGCAATAGCGAAGCGAGAAATGCGATAATATATAGGGTGTCCCATTTGAAATATCAAAGTTGATGCTACTTTTCAATATAAGAGGCAACGTCGCAGCGCTGAAAATATTTTAGATCGATAGAATAGAACTTATTACTTGAATAACCAAATTTTCAAAATAATTCTATATCCCGTTTTCCAGAAATGTCCAATAGGCCATCGAGTTTGGGACACCCTTTATATATATATATGTATATATATATATATATATATCTATATATATATATATATATATATATATATATATATCTAATATATAAAATTCTCGTGAAACGGTGTTTGTAATTAAACTCCTCCGAAATGGCTCTACCGATTCTCATGAAATATCGGTTAGGTCTGCGAATCGGACAACATCTATTTCTCATCATCCTAAATGTTGAGGGTGGTCCACCCCTTAATTCATTTTTTATTTTTTGAATAAAAATCTTTTTTTTATTTTTCATGATACAGCATTCAAAAATACATACAACCCCAAATTTTCACCCTTCCACGATCAACCCCTATTTTTCCATCACGATTTTTATTTTATTTCATTTATCCGCAATAGGGTTGCGAGATGGCAATCGAATATAATAATTGTAGTACGATAAATTGAGAACGGGGTAACGGGATAAAGAAAAAACGGGATAACAGGACAACGGGATAACGGGAATGGCGGAATAACGAAAAATCGGGAAAACGGGATAACAGGATGACAAGATGAGGGAATAACGGGAAAACGGAATAACGGCATGAATAAAAAATGGGATAATAGGAAAACGGGATAACGGGAATAACGGAATAACGGGAAAACGGGATAACAGGATGACAGGATGAGGAAATAATGGGACAACGGAATGACTGGACAAATAAAAAACGGGATAACAGGAAAACGGGATAACGTGAATAACAGGATAACGAAAACACGGGAAAACGGGATGACAGGATGAGGTGATAACCAAAAAACAAATAACAGGATGAGGAAAAAACGGGATAACGGGAATAACGGGAATGACGGGAATAACGGGAATAACGGGAATAACGGGAATAACGGAAAAACGGGAATAACGGGGATTACGGGAGTAAAGGGAATAACAGGATAACGAAAAAATTAGAAAACGGGACAACGGGATAACGAGCTGACAGGATAAGGGGATAACAAGATATATATATATATATATTTATATATATATATATTTATATATATATTTATATATATATAGATATATAACTTCCTCTTCCTCTTTTTCTCTCTTTCTATCGGGAATGTATAGATGGGATCAAAATATTACCAGAACTTCATATAACTTTTGTTCCAAAAAGCCTTCGTTACCAAGTTACGGGCCCTCAAAGTTTCAAAATGAAAAATGTTTATCTTTGATAACTTTCAAAGTGAATATTCAAAATCATCTAAATTTGTGATTGACTGAACAAATGAATTCCTTCGATGAGCTTTCATGCAGGAGTCAGTTGTTTTGCTACAAAGTCAGGAACGGACTACCTCCGATGGTCCACACCCCAAAACTTTGAAATGACTGGGATTTGTCAATATGTTTCAACAAAACAAGGTTACCTGGACAATTTCCTGAATAAAAGTACTCGTGTGGGAAATCGATCGGAGCAACGATTTTTGATAAAAATGCATTTTTGTTCGACGACATCTAACCTGAGATGTCTGCCATTAGTCGAAAAGAATAATTTGTTATGGACATATAAATGATAGGTACAATGTTTATAACGAATTTTTATGATGCAAACACGTTCACCTCACAAAACTCATGGTGTAGATAGTCAATCGCAAGCTTCAAGAGCAAACAGAAGTGCAAAATCCGCTACAAAAACTGCTCGATATGACCCCCGTCTCTCTCAATACATTTTTATAGTCGGCGCAAACACCCTCTCTGCACTTGAAATAGCATGCCAGGGTCGTTTCGTATGGCTTCACAATGTAATGTAATACTATTCAACAAGGCATCTCTGGTGTGAATAGGTTAGAGAGAGAGAGAGAGGGAGAGAAATCCAATGGATTGAAATCCGGAGACCGCGGTGACCATGAATATGGCCCACCTCTACCAATCCATCTATTGGAGAAGATCTGGTTCAAATGGTCCCGCACAATCAAACTGAAATGAGAAGGAGCGCCATCATGCATAAACCACATATCTCTTCGGGTTTGCAATGGAACATGTTCCAAAAGTCCATTCAAATCGTTCCGAATGAACTCCAAATAACGTTCTTCATTCAATCGGTCATGTAGATTGAATGGTCCTATGAGATGGTTTCCTATGATACCAGCACAAACATTCACGTGAAATTTCTGTTGGTGTTCGGTTTGCAATATCCCATAGGGATTTTCTTTGGCCCATATGTGGGGATTATGAGAGTTGATTACTCCATCTCTACTGAAATCTGCTTCATCAGTGAATAAAACTCGAGTAATGAAAGTCATATCCTCTCTTTGCTTATTCAGGAACCAATTGGCATATTCCAGTCGTGCTGGAAAATCTTCAGGTGTCATGGCTGTACCTTCTGGATGTGCTATGGGTGAAGCAGTTGTTCCCTAATCATTCTATGAATAGTGGACTTGGATGTATGGCAATGTTCTGATAGGTTTCTGATGCTCATTGAAGGATCATCAGTGACAGCTTCCAAAATACTTTCCTCCAATACAACGGTACGCACAGCCCTAGGAGCGTCCTCACCACTTCGTTTTGGCGAAACTGAACCTACAATAATATCTGAATAAAACAACAGGCTTCAATTAATCATCCATCAGACATACCTGTCTCCCTCAAGCTGCGATCGACACGCTCGAACGTTTCTCTTGCCGAAAACGTTAGATTGGGAAAATGCTCTTCATACAGACGACAGGCTTCTGCAGCATTACCAAATGCTCGTCCATACAATGCATGCATATCTGCATATTCGTTGAATGTAAACTGTTCGGCCATATCAAAACACTTCAAACTGTCCTATTAGAATATTGACAATACAATGATAACGCACCACTCAACAAAACAGAATCGCATTTCAGTTGTCATTTTCTATCCACACTAATTTTATTTCTTTCTACAAGGTGTTTTTGTCAACATCTGTGGAAGAAATGGAACATGAATTTATTCACCGGATATTTTTCACCTATTCATGTGCAGCTGTTTTTGTAGTTCATTCGTTTGCTTTTTATCAGTTATGTCTTCCGATGTGCGTTTCTTCAGCTAAATTTATCTTTGGGTTAAAGATTTTCTCCCATGAAATTATACTCATCGGTGAAACTCCTCAACATTTAAGCTGTGAATACGAATTTGCAACATATAAATGTTGAGTTTCATGAGAGTCAGATAACACAACACGAAACGTGCTTATTCCACGCGTACATACAAAATATGCACTGAATTCGATATTTCATAGTGGAGTAGATTGTTAGTTCAAAAACACCACGAATCTACCTAACTTGATATTTCATTTGAAAAAATATCTACATTGTGAATGAAACTTTCAACTTGGTACTGTACTTTCTGTTTACGACTTTATTTTAGCATATTTTGTATTATCCCTATTATAAATGTTGTTGAATTAACGTTAGCACTAGTATTTCTACTGTCAAAATTTTTCATTTCAAATAATGGTGGACGATCGGGTTTGATGTCGTCGAGTAAAACTACATTTTCATCAAGAATCGTGACTACGATCGACTTTCCACACGAGTACTTTCATTCAGAAAATTATCTACGTAACCTTATTTTGTTGAAAACTATTGAAAAATTATCTGTCATTTCAAAGTTTTGGGGTGTGGACCATCGGGGGTAGTCCGTTCCTGACTTTGTAACAGAACAACTGACTCCTGCATGGAATCTCATCGAAGGAATTCATTCGTTTAGTCAATCATCAAAATTTAGATGACTTTGAATATTCACTTTGAAAATTATCAAAGAAAAATATTTTTCATTTTGTAACTTCGAGGGCCCGTTACTTGGTAACGGAGGCTTTTAGGAACAAAAGTTATGGGAAGTACTGGTGATATTTTGACCCCATCTATACATTTCCGAGGGGAAAAGAGGAAGTCCAGGGACACCCTGTATATATATATATATATATATATATATATATATATATATATATATTGGTTGGGGGGTTCTTGGGTTTGTGATGCCTATGGTAAAATAAAACTATCCTATACTATTTTATGTAAACTAATTTAGGATAGTTTTATTTTTAGGAGAGAAGAATCCCAAACCCAAGAACCCGCTCCATGAAATTGAATTTGTGGTGGAAAATTTGCATAGAAACCTGCTATGAAGTTCTGATTTTGCCTGAACGTTTGCATCTTCGTAACTATAGCCATTTCCAATCAACATAGACAATTTAAGAGTGTGGCAGATGAGTTTTATTCTTATTTCCGTTATGGTTCGATTATTTCATCCAATATTCATTCAATTTATTTGAGTAGAGAATTCAAAATTGGTATATCACATTAATATTTTAGAAGTATAAATTAGAAAACACATTTACTTTGGAATTTATCAAAATTAAATTATTTTTCAGTAAAAACATCCTGTATGTAAAACTGAAATGAAATGAAATATGACAATGTCAATGATTCCAAAAAGAGATAAAATATGAGTTCTCAAAACTGAAAGAAAAGAAATATTGTCAATGACAAGATTCATATCAATTGTATAATGTTTGGAAAAAATAATTCAAATAAAAAATGTAACATAGTATAATTGAGAAAAAATATCTTTCTGCGATGTCAATAGTCGAATCCTATGGAAAATAACAGATATGATTGGATAGTTTGAAATAAGATGTCTAAAAGACTTATTTATACCTGTAAAAGTTTGGGATCGACTCGGCGACCCTTGGCCTACTTGATAATAGAGATAAATAGCGTGTCAGATGGCGCCAATTTCATTTTCAATTCAGTAACAGGGTATATTTATTTCCTCAGCTTTCTTCTTGAGACGAACTGTTCGCGAGTTCTAATTCTAGCTTTCCTTAGACTAGTACAAGATTGGAAATCGTCAGATATAAAAAATACAGAACACTCAAAATTAAAGTTATATAAGAAGTCATAAAAAGTCACACTAGTATATGGAAATCACAAACATTCAGTAGAATTGGTATAAACAAAATATTGAACTATTCATAGTATCATATTCCTAGTTCTAGGAAATATTCATCTAGAGAATCGAATGTCGTTTCGAAAAGCAATTTTTTACATTTTTTTCAAAAGATTCCAAGCTGGTTATTGAATGAATGTGGTTTTTTGTGGAGGAACAACGTTTCTTGACATGATTTTTGGGTAACCTTCCACAGTCTGAAAATGAAAATATAATCAGGAAAATCTATACAAGTGTAGTTCCTAGTTCTAGGAAATATTCATCTAGAGAATCGAATGTCGTTTCGAAAAGCAATTTTTTACAAGTGTAGAAGGCAAACTGATTAGTTCACCCCGATAAGTTATTGCGTTCACCAAATTATATTTCCTATGGAAAAATGATTCAATTTGTCAATAACTTGCCGTTTTCTGAATTTGCCTATCAAAAAAATTTTTTAAAAAATTCAAAAGATACTTCTCTATATAGTTTTTTGCTTAGATTTAGAAGATTTTGAGAACGGGGGCAGATATAGTCCCCGAAACGTCAAGCAAAAAACTATATAGAGAAGTATCTTTTGAATTTTTTAAAAAATTTTTTTGATAGGCAAATTCAGAAAACGGCAAGTTATTGACAAATTGAATCATTTTTCCATAGGAAATATAATTTGGTGAACGCAATAACTTATCGGGGTGAACTAATCAGTTTGCCCTTTCTACACTTGTATAGATTTTCCTGATTATATTTTCATTTTCAGACTGTGGAAGGTTACCCAAAAATCATGTCAAGAATCCAAGCTGGTTATTTTTTATGGATATTGAGAGCTTATTATATTGACATGATATGAAGCTCGTTAGATACGGCTGCCAGTTAGTGACTTGGAACTAACAAATTAAAGTTTTGTCGCAGAGTGTAGCCCGCGAGTAATATCTCTGTTCAGAAACTTAACGCAGTGCGTTTTAATGTGAGTGACGCAATTGACAATATACATAGATGCAACAGTTGAAATTAATAATCTGGCAAACAGCTCTCTACAAGAATCACTATAGTTTTTGAAGCACCTGGTTTTCAATTTCCTTTTCTGAGATAGCAATAATTTATTTATTCTACTGGAGTTACCGTAACACACGAGCAATAATTGATAGTGGAATGAAGATACGCATGATAGTAATAATTGAAATGTTGATAAGCACATAATTCCAAAGATACTGGATTACAAAGCAGTGCTTGGATGATTTATTTGAAATATTGTCAATATGATCGTACCAAGTTTGTTGAGAGTCAATGTTCAATCCTAATAATTTAGCAGATTTTTTCTGTACAAAAGTTTTTCCATTTGCTTCAACCAGTAGGCTATAGTCTATATTTCCGAGAGAAAAGGTAATAGTGTTTGTTTTGGTACTATTCAATTTCAGACCATTTTGGAGCAATATTGTTGCATGTTAACTACAGCAGCATTTTCCTGCTGAGCCAGCCTCCACATTGAGCACAGCTAAACAAGAAGGACGTGTCATCAGCAATTTGTACGGTACAATTTGGAAGATTTACATTCAAAATATCGTTAACGAATGAAGAAAAGAGGATGGGTCCGAAGAAAATACCCTGCGAAACTCCTGTTACAATGTCACGAGTTCCAAAGAAATAAGTTCAGGATTCAAGTCTCACGTTAACAGATTGAGTTCTCCCAGTCGAATATGTTTCAATCCAATCTAGACTTGGACCACAAACCCCAAGTTTACGGAGTTTATCAAGAATCAGTTTGTGGTTGATTGTGTCGAAAGCATGTGTCATATCAAAGATAATGCCTATCGTTTTTTTACCATTTTAGAATTTGGAAGATATGATTGGTTGAAGAGAGAATGGTATCTTGAGTAGATAAACCACCTTGGAATCTGTATTGATTCTTTGAAATGATATATCTCCTACAGAATGACATGAGTCTTGATTGATAGGACTTCTCGTAGATTTTAGAGAATGGAACATTAATACCATATATCTATAATTGGGGATCAAGTGTTTGTAATTTTTTTATGTTTTTTATGTTTGAGACATGATGGAAATACACCATCAACAAAAGATAGATTCACCAAATTAGTGAGTGGTTCGATTATATTTGATGCAACGTTGAACAAGATTTCACCTGGCAAACTGTCTGCGCCACTGAAATTTTTTGCCGAAATAGACCTAAAAATATCAATAAGCTCAGCTTCCTCCAGTGGATAGAGTTCAGTTTGATATAATTATATTAATCACTAACCGGACTTGTTTCATTCACCAAAGAACTTACGAATTTAATAAAAAACTCACTGAAACCTTCATTAATTTGAACATTATTTTCAGTTTCAAAATGCTTCGATAAATATTTTGGAACACTATTTGATGGCGTATCTTGTTTAATTATATCCCAAGCGCCTGTCGACTTATTTTCTGCATCAATAAGTTTGTTGCTGAAGTATAAATTTTTCGCCTGGACAATTTTTGTTCTATGGTTTCTCAAAAGAAACTTTATTGTTGATTGATGACATCATCAGACTGCATTTTACTATTATTGTAGATATCTCGGAAAAATATGCCTACGTTAATAAATTCGTTCGTTATCCAAGGTTTTCTATTGTGAATTTGTTTGAAATGTATTTTCTGAGATTGCACTGGAAAAAGTTCATCAATTAATCCAAGGAATATATCATAGAATTTGGAAAATTTGGTATCACAGTCATCATTTCCAAGGTTTGAAAACTCCCAAGATTGCTTACCAAGTAGGTTGTTGAAATAACGGGGCTCGTTACTCGAGATCCCATCTGGTGGCAGCAAGATATATTGGAGTGCGTGATCAGAAAAATCAGGATTTATGATAAACGCAGGAATTTGGTTGGATGTAGAGGCAAAAATATTATCAACGGTAGATTTACCATTTCCCTGTATTCTGGTTGATCAAAAACACATTGGTTCAATCAATAAGATGCCAGTGAATCACGGAAAATCTTGCATTTCTCTATGAAGCAATTCTGTGCAAATTGAAATTGAAATCACCACAAATGAACTTGACAGATTTACTACTTTTTGCAAGAAACATTTCTTAGAATGATTCCATTTCTGACAATGATATTCAACTATCGGAAGAGGGCGGCCCGTAGTGACAGCTAATGAGGAACTGAAAATCTAGAGCAGTGACTCCAACTGCTGCATATTCGAATATTTCTTGAAATTTATCAATTTTGGTATGTGAAATTTTTAAATAATGATTGCATTTAACAAATATAAGTACTTCACCACCATCTTCGTCTGTTCTGCAACATGAGTCAATGAAAAATCGAATTAAACGGTTTTCTTCACATAAAAGATTCAATATAAATTGAACCAGAAAATGGTAGATCTCAGGTGAAAAACAACTACTTTCCTGGCAAATACCACGAAGGAACGTTGAATGATATTCACCTGAAAATCCATGCATACCTCCATATAAATGGACATTTAATGCAAATGTTTTTTTCTGATAAGCTCGATTATGTTTAATTTATGTCGTGTTCACCTAACAATCCGCATACCGGTTTCAGACTTTTTTGGCCTTCATCAGTACGGAGTAGTCAACCAGCCAAAGGTCCGAAGAGCTCTGGCTGAAGCGAGACACAACATAACCAAAACCATCATCGAGTCTATAACACCTATAGGTACGCCGGAAGAGAAAACTTTTAAGTGGCGGTACCTAGTGACAGAAAGATGAGGGCCAAAAAAGCCTGAAACCGGTATGCGGATTGTTAGGTGAACACGACATAAATTAAACATAATCGAGTTCATGAGAAAGAAACATTTGCATTCAATGTCCATTTATATGGAGGTACGCATGGATTTTCAGGTGAATATCATTCAACGTTCTGCGTGGTATTTGCCAGGAAAGTAGTTGTTCTTCACCTGAGATCTACTATTTTCTGGTTCAATTCAAATTGAATCTTTTATGTGAAGAAAACCGTTTAATTCGATTTTTCTATTTATTCCACTTCACATGGCGTTTATCTTCCATGAGTCAGTGAGTCAATGAGTCAATGAGTCTGTTCTGCAACATGAGTCAATATGAGTTCAATTCTAGAGATGAAATTTCGTAATCTTTACAACAGGTCTCAGTTAAGCAGGCTAGGTCAGGAAACTCAAGTGATTGTAGCAAAAAATCAAGTTGATGATTTTTATGTCGGATACTATGCATATTCAGATGAAAAACCTCAAAATTATCCGAGATTTGACACTGATTATGGAATGTCATTATGGAAAAAACACAAATTCTTTGAATCTGTTGGGGCCATTGGTCACTTTTCAGTAGTAAATGCACAACATTCTTTGGTACTACAAATTTGAAGAAACTATTTCTTTCCTTGATATTCCATTTAAAACACTTATTTTGGTTTGGAAAAGATTCATTGAGGAACGTCCCCATTATATGAACATTAATGAGTCCCTTTACTTCTCCTATATACAGCTGCCATTCCAAGTCTTGTTCCCCAGAAACACCTTGGAATTTCATATTTGAGTTCGTATTCGAACCAGTCAGTGAAATTTTGTTGTCGTTTACTGGTTTATAAACATCTGACGGGGGATTTCACTCATTAGACTTCACTTTTTTAGGGAATGTTTATCACTGGCACAAAGATATTTCGTATGTGAAGAAATCATAACCCCAGGTCCTTGTTCAGGTACAGTGTTCGGTTAAGATATTTTCATGTCCTGATTTGACAACACAGATGCTGGACGTGTATTCTGAGAGTCACTAGGATTTGCTACATGATTTTTCAATGATAATTTAATTTTTCTTGATCTTGTAATCTTTTCGTCGTTTGGTCACATAATTTTTAGAGGAGGGTTACCTCACGATTGAGCTGTTTGGATTTCCCTGAAGTGAATAGGCACTCAGATTTTGAACAAATTTCCAACTTTTTATTTATTTTCTTTGGGCCCATTTTCCACTGGGTTTGCACTCTGGGATAGATTACTCAATGAAGCTTCCAAATTGTTGTTTTCTAAAGCACTATCGGGTGGAACATGGAATAGTAGAAGGTCGATAATTTCATCATTCTTCAATTTATTGAGCTCAGCCACCAGTACCACCTGCTCGGTCGACGCCATACTGAGGAATGAAATATGCTGAATAATGAAACTGATCCATAGTATCATCAGCAATGACATACAAATAGTGAAAAAGTGGTGTGACTCAAATCTTCTCACATTCAACATATCCAAAACCAATATAGTTTCCTTTGTTTGAAAATATGAACAGGATGTTCATAAAATCTGATGTAGTTCAATATCCAGCGTGGCTTTAGCCGGGAAAGTATTGCATCTGTACATGTTAACTGATCATCTTCCTAATGAAATAATTCATTGTAATTTTGGCGAACATCTGAAATTGATTGCTGTTTTTTTGGGTTCATAGGAGTTTCGTCGATTTGGGATTGTAGGAGAGATATTCTGCTCATATCGAAAATGTTTATGGAATCGATGACAGCAATTTCCAAGATCATTGAATTCTATATGTGAGCTAGGAAAAGTTTGAGGTTTTTCAGATGAATTTATCAGACTTATAGTATAGATACCATTTTTTAGATCGGCAATACAATTGCTAGAAAGTAAACCTGTCTTTATACATTGAAACACATTTTTGTTGTGGAAAATGTATATGAATTTCATTAATAAACTCAGATCATGGAGAAACAATGATTTCATATGGTCATTTTGAATGAGTACTAGTATAGGTGAAATGGACGTATTTCAATCCATTTTTGCTTTGAACTTTGAAGGAAAATATTTTCCTAGGATGTTTTGTGCAGGAATCAAAAACTCGCTTGGGGCGATATGTGCAAAATACTTATGTCATTTGACAGTTTCATTTTACCGTAACTTATACCAATAGAACAAACACATTCCTTTTATTTCAATGGTTGTATCAATATAAATGAAGGCGTCGTCGTCGACTTGTGAGAGTTTAATAACACTGATATCTGCTTCGGTATCTACTAGCAAGGTTGCGGATTTTGTGAGTGATAGAAGTGGAGACAACATGTATGGGGGATGAATTTGTACTACCGCTGGTAGTCATGCACAAATATTCCATGGAAAGGAAAACTTCTAGATTTTTAAAAACATGGATCGGAAGTATGATTGTTTTTCGCCATATTTGAAACAGTTGATATTCTTATGTTCTCTATTCTTGAATAACGATTTGGTTTGGAAGTTACTCCTGGTTAGCTACATTCACAGCAACCTACTTCATTATCTGCTGAATTGGAATTATTAGCGCTTACATCCCTTCAATGCTTCTAGTGATAAGTTTCCTATGGTTACTCCAGCTTTCTGTCTTTCGCTTGCTAAACAAGCATCATTCAAATCTATGGTTGGTTTTTCTATTCGATTTGCAAAGGTGCGAATATTTCCATTGGGAATTCAATAATTTGGTTTGGATCTGAGCAGCTGTCCTACTTTTGAGGTATTGATTTTGTTTAATGAACTTGTATTCTGGCAAATCGTTTTATACTTCATATTTCATAACATGAGAGGCTGAGCCAGACGATTTGGATTTGGCAATATGCACGGAAATAAATTGTGCTCTTGTGGTAGCTATTTTCTTCACAACACCGATGAAGAATAAAAATGTTTGTGGATTTTCTCGATTTCCATCAAATTCTGGAGGAATTCTGAATGCGAAATCATTAGTGAATGCCATATGTGCAATATTGTTCGGAATTTGAATTCCCTGGCCAACTACTAGATTTTGCAAATCAACTCATCTCTCATGGAATACAAAATATGAACAAATGTTCACCCAAACTGTAGCGTATAAATTCTATTCCATGTGGATTGAACACTTGACACTAACACTTGTGCACTTCCTGACGTTTCCAAATGACTGGAGAGAAATGACTGCCCTTAAGCGACGTTTTGAAACAATGCGCAGCTGTCTCCTCAGCTTTGATCGTTCATCAATTTCTGGCTATAACGTCGTCGTTTCATTGAAGGATAAATAATTGTTTTCATTTCAGATTCTACCCAGAAACTACTTCGGCCATTGAATTGTTTGCCTTTTTTGCTGAAATTCACACCCTTAACACCTGACACCACTGTTATAAACTGCTGTTTGGAATTTTCAATGACGTTGACGAGTTATATTTACTGTATATCCATAACTCAAGAATCTTGCAGGTTACAAAAATGGCAGCAGTCGCAATCAAAAGAAGTGCACACTGGTATGGTATCAAAATTTAATGATCTTTGTTTCAATTATGCTTCTCCACTTGATGAATGACACTCATGAAACGCATTATCGCCATCAAGACGTTGGAGCGTAATGGTATCCGACCAATCAGAACCTGATATGCACAATGGTGTATGTAGAACAATAAAAAGCAGTTTCGAGTTCATCAGCGAAAAACAGATTCCCAGCAAAAAGTATGGAAGAAGAATTTTTGGTGGCAATATGACATAATGAATAATGATATATTATATTTAGATATACTGTAACGAAGTTACTACTTCCCCGCTATATTTATCAGACAAAAGCTCCCTGTAAGTAATTAAACTCCGCTTGACAGTAATAATCGGTCTAGAAATGCCATTCGTGTTCGTGATAAATCCGTGGATTACATATATCCTAATAAACAGACTAAACGCCTTCCGGAAATAACGCCAGGCGTAGCTAAAATAGCACGCACGAGTATAACCTGCGCCGGCTATCCACTTTCGAAAAAACATTTTTATAAAACAAGCTGGGCTATGTTCAAACGCCGACGAGAGAATTCAATCATCCGATAGAAGCCCCAGACATCAGTCCAGTCGAGCCAAGAGTACACGCTACCGAGCTGACGTCACGTCACGAGAATTCCCACTTAGGAGAATTCGACAAGGAGTGAGCGGAACACATGGGAGCCATCCGATAGAAGCCACCAAGTACAGTTGAGTCGAGACAGAGACGCACGCACCGAGCTGACGTCACTGCACGAAGGATTTCACAAGCTGGGTAATTATTCTGTGAAAGTATACTTTGTATCGAAATCGACAGAGTCCACAAAACGGCGCGCGCATATAAGTCGGTCGAGAGGTATTCGGAAAAGAGGGGAAAGCCGGCTGTGGGTCCGTTTCGACATATTCCAAAGTATTAGTAGCTTGCCGAGCCCAGCAGAAGCAGTCACGCGTCCGACTAGTATCCAGAGTGTGAGCCGAAGACCGAAGCAGTCCACGACCGTCCCGGGCCTTGCCGAAGCAGTGAGATCGGAGTTTGGTAAATATGTTGTATCAGGTAAAAGACATCAGGAAATAATTGTACCACAGATGCGATGTGCGCATGGTCGTAAGAGGCACATATTCATTTCAATGCTGTGCTGGTAGTTTCTGCATACGGGTACGTACGATACCCCGCCCCACCGCAAGAGCTTTTGGTTGCTTAGTTTACCCCGCAAGCTTGAAAATACCCTCCCCGCTTTTTCTGTAACAAGTGCTTGCCGGTCGTTTATTTGTTGTGATAACTTGAGGCCGCCGTCAGCCACCCTTCCTGTATTTCTTTATTTTTAATATACCTGTTTATCCTGTTTTCAGTATTCTTCCATTGAGTAGAATTTAAACATCCAGTGCGCAGTCGTCACCCAGGTCCGAAACCCAGTTAAAGGCAATTAAAGCCTGCCTTGCTGGCCCTGTTACAGTGTCACGACTATATTGACCCCTGGAGTGTTTTTCTTCACTGAGACTGCCCGGAGCAAAAGTGGCTTTTTCCACTATAAACCAAAAGGTGGCGCCCGAGGAAAACCGAGAATAGAAAAGTTTGATAATAGGGGGAGAAACCCCATTACAATACAGTGAAGATAACTCGTAAACGTTATTTCAAATTCCAAACCCCAAATTATAACAGTGGTGTCAGGTGATAAGGGTGTAAATTCCAGTGAAGAAGGCTGAAAGTTGAATGGCCGACGTTAACTTGATTCTTTGTCGCTGTTGAAAATCCATACAATTGCAAACAAATTCTTGAAAACAAAAAAAAATGCCACATATTATTATGTATGCAATAGGGGGATCACTTCATCCTTTAGTGATTACCCCACGATCCACGAATTATCGAATCTTCAAAGATATTTGAATGCACGTGATTTTCCTGTGAGCACGCTTATGGAAAATATCTTCATTTATACAATTTATTGAAAACGAATGTGTATTAAAAAAATTTGCTTTTGTATAATTGATTCCATTAGTGAATTTGCGCACACTCAAGCCTCCCCACAATAATAACTGGAAATAAATATGCATTAATTATGCCTCTTTCAATTATCATGCAATAAAACAACATTGTTTCATGATGAATGAATTCGAATTATCAACATGCAATACAAACTCCTCATTATATTTGTGAGCGAATGAAACCTATTTTTCTAGATCACCTCCATGGCGGTTGCGGATCAAATATGTTTGTACCAACGAAATCTCGCGAGAAGAGAAATATTCCATTGAATTCTCCAATAATTATTCAATTTGCAAATCAAAATTGGATGCAGTACCGATTGAAGGATATACAAATATAAACTGTAAAAACGATGATGAAATAATTTCAGTTGGATTATATGGCACTGAAATATTTCAAATAATTGCAAATCGTTCAGATTTTTCGAAAACATTGATTCTCACACCTCATGTCACCATTTGATATTGAAAATGAGGAACATTTCCATCGCAGTCTTATTAGATTCAATTAGAATCTCCAAACTAAATACTCCAAAAATTGACGAGAGGTGAAGAATATGCGAATGTTTTTGAATAAGTTGAAAACAGTTACTGATACACAGTAGCCAGCTGATATGAAATTACAAGAATAAGAGAAAAGTGCAGAAAAATATAAAAGCAAATTCTATTGAAGACGCAAAGATTTGCCTTGCGCCTTTGTCGGCTAATTTTCATGCTGCCTAAAATGAGAACAACAACAATGATACAATGGGTTCAAATGGCATCTCATATTAATCGAATAATGTTTTCTGATTGGTTGCTGAGTGAGAACTTTTCATTCACCAGCCAATCAAAAAACAGTAGCCGAATCTGTCAAATATCGTATCGTTCGTAAACAGCTCTTAACTTCACGGCACGTAAGAATATCTGTAATCACCAATACTCTCAATATATTTACTGTAAGTATCAGCTTATCGACTTACATGTTTTCCGCTTACTATGAACTGAGTATGAGGTAGGAATTAATACACGGCATTTATTACCGAAAACAAATGTATTAAACAAAAAACTCTACACAAAATAAAAAAATTTCAACAATAAATCAAACCGACAAAATAGGGAACCAAAAAGTAAAAAATAAAATGAACTTCCTTATTCTCAATAGCTCCTAAACTAACGTGAGTAACTAGTTTTGAGTCGGCGCCAAACGAACAAGCGAATGAATTAGGTAAGGCGTTAAATGATGGCATCGAGTTGCGCGGTGACATTCCGAAAATTTTTTTTCAAGTAATTCAATGATCTTTGTTGATTGTTTGTTTGGCGTCGACTCAGAATTAGTTACTAACGTTAGTATAGGAGCTTAGTTATTGAGACTAGGAAAGTTTATTTTATTTTTTACTTTTCAGTTCCGTATTTCGTCGGTTTAATTTTTTGTTGAAAAGCTTTTATTTTTAAAATTTTTGTGGCTGAAATCTACCAATTACTACCTACTTGTTTTTTTATTACTTCCAAAATACTTACTTACCCACCTTCCGCTTCATCCACTTCAACTATTACCAGTTAAATAATATGATTATCTACTTTTACTATTTGTTGTAATATAAATAATTTTTGTTGTACTGGTTAGTTCATTCCATCACTTTGTATATCATTCCATCCTCTCATAGAATATAATTATTGTGACGGATGTAGGAGAACAAAAATAATAACAGTAGCGATCTGTCATTGTCAACTACATATGTGTTCCAATGTTCAGAAGTGAAAAATCAATTATCCCCTATTTTTCTACCCGTAAGGGCAGATAATTCCATTCGGAATATAAATATGATCAATAATGAGGTATACCCATTTCAACAAAAAAAAAAACATCCAAATCGAAGAATCCAGAACAAAGTTATGCCTGATAGAATCGGTTAACGGACCAGAATTCAGAGGATGAGTGATCAATATCCTTCATTTTACTACCCTTTGGGGTGAATTTCATCTTCCATGTTAGAATGGGACCAATTTTGAAATACACCCTATCCACTGAAGGAAGATTTATCAAAATCAGACGTCTCAGTAAAAAGTCATTTGTGGTCATACACAAAAAAAATATACGCGTCGACTAGAAAACCTCCTCCTTTTTGGTTTCGTCGGTTAACAAATAATTACTTTTACGACCTAAACATGAAAAAACATGGAATAAATGATATACTTAACATCAGGTATCAACATTAAAAAATCGCACTGATCTAAAAAATAAATGAATATACTCTAAGAACAAAATATATAATATATGATTATACTCACAGCTTAATTAATTATTTCATTTCTCATATTTACATTCTCTGAGAGATTATCCTTGTTTTTCTGTGATGACAAATTTCACAAGCTTCCATTCAACAACACATTATTTGTATGTTGAGTTCAAAATTCGAATCTTTCAAGTGAACTTTGACCTACTTCTAGTTGTCCGATTAACGTGAATTTTGGTAGGTGTTCATAATTCCGGTGACGATGCATCATAGAATTTGTTTGAGAAAAAAATAAAATGGCGGTTTCAAGATGACAGACGAGATTTGTGTTTATGGTCCGATTTGATTCAGAATGTGGGAGTTTTTGGTTCGGAGATCATGAATTTTTTGTCAACATTCATGAATTTAAAACGGCGGACGAGTCTTGTTATTATGGTTTTATTCTATTCAGAATTGGTATGTGGAGATTTTGTGATCGGATATTATGAATTGAGTCGAAGATTATTGACTTTTTGTCAAATTCGTGGATTGAAGATGGCAGCTCCAGGATGGTGGATGAGTTAATCTTCAGATGACCTCCTCATTGGAGAACTAGGTAGCTCAAAACTCACAGGTTGAAGGCCTCATAATAATGATTTTTCAACAAAATTGCATAGATTGAGACGTACTAACTAAAAATCTCAAAATAATGAATGGAAATCCTCTTTGAAGACTAGCTTTTCTCCAAATGTCCCAAAAACTAACTCAATTTGGTAGATCTTTTCTGATGATATTACGTGATGATTTTTCTTCAAATCATGATTATCATAATGTATTTCAAACGAATTCGATCAAGACAGTTTCAATATCATGAATACTGCAGATGGTAGACATACAAAAACATATTTGGGTCATAGTCCACAAGTGTCAGCAAGTGTAAGAACCCAAACTCCAGTAGAATTAATATATAGTGATGTAATTTAATGTTGAACATAGATATTTTTCCAGTGAAAATAACAATCAGTACAGAACCTTTGACACCTCATATTTTTTATGTAAGTACACAATGAACTATTCATGGAATATATTCACAATTCCTTTTTTTTGTTTCAGTTTTCAATGTTGGACGGAAGCCGTTGACATGAATCGAACCCCTACTTGAATGCCTTGCGTCAAGATGCCTACCATGTTACAAACTCTGATTTGAACGAAATGAGAAGATGTATGCGTGATCATGAAAAGTACAATGCTGGTGTTGAAATGTGTAACTAATTCAGTGAAGGAGCCTTGAATTTACAACAATTCTGTAATGAGATGATCAAATGTGATCTGGAGCAGTTTCTCCTTGCCCATTCACCATTTTTACCGAATGACATCAAGCAGAAATATAAACCCCACACCATTGCAATTTCATTAGCTGTGAAAGAAATCATGACCTCCTTGGGCATATGTGCAAGTTGCCCTCTGCTGATTTTTTTCAAGCTACGTTATTTCCAATAGGCGATGAAGGAATGCCTCATTCTCTCAATAGGTTCTCCATCCATTGCTGGCGTGAAATTCATTTCAGTTTTTAGGAGATTGGAAGAGAAAGAAACTTCAAGCATAAGTGCCCACACACAACTCGTATTTATGCTCACGTTCATAATTGTACATAATTTTCTAGACTGCAGTGTACTTTACCGAAAGTATCGAACCAACTCCATAGGTGATGGTAGATCTCCAAAACAGTCGAAATATGTTACAACTCTTCCAATTTTTCTGTATGCCAAACACTGTGTCTCTGGACCGCTGAATTCATCCAAATTGATGATGGCTGTTTCATGATTATGCGGTCCTGAGATGGGTGAATTATAAACGCATAAACACACCACGAAAAAGTGGAATTTTAAATTTTTTTGGTTGAGGTGGATGGGATATGGTTTCAAAAGGTAGATGCGATATGGTTTCGAGAATATGCCACTTTCTTGTTTTTCCAAAGCTATGGCCTCCATCTTTCTGTTATGGTGTTGTACCTCCTTCAAGTCATCTTTACTCGCTCTTGCCGAATTTATAGCTCTGGTTATACCTACAGCAGCACCAGCCAAACTACCCAATGCGGCAAAAACAGGTTTCAATGGTAAACTTCCACCAACTTCCGGAATAGGTATTATGCGGGATGTACGAAAAATTTTCCTTCCACCCGCTCCCTTGAGATATTTACGTGCCGCTTTCAATGCCATTGTTGTGACCTTTTCTCTATTGTTTGTCACGAAATGATCACCCCCAGTTTTATGTAATTCATGCCGCACTTTTCGTACAATTCTCCGCATGCCACTTTTCTGATTTTTTTTTCCTATTTTTCTTCGAATATTTATTTTTTCTTCGTATTATATTGTTCACATCACAACCTATACTGGAATGCATTTTTGCCTTCATTATATGTTGGTAACGAGTCTAGCAGCTGCTCTTTCACGAATGCTTGCTCCTTTGATTTGACCCTATCCCAAGCACTGTATGATTGTCTGTTTCGTTCCTAGATTCAATATCGTTCGAACATTTATATCATTTCAAACATTTCGAACACTCTGATCATTTCGACAATTTTGATCATTTCGTTCATTTCGAACATTTCGAACATGTCGATCATTTCGAACAATTCGAACATTTAAGACAGAACATTTCGAACATTTCAAACATTTCGAACACTTCGTTTCATTTCAAACTATTTCGATTCGATCATTTCAATTCGATCATTTCGATCATTTGGAACATTCCGAACTTTCCGATCATTTCGAACATTTCGAACACTTTGATTATTTCCAATATTTCGATCATTTCGATCATTTCGATCATTTCGATCATTTCGATCATTTCGATCATTTCGATCATTTCGATCATTTCGATTATTCCAATCATTTCGATCATTTCGATCATTTTGATCATTTCGATCATTTCGATCATTTCGATCATTTTGATAATGTCCATAATTTCGATCAATTGAAAAGAGAAACATTGTGAGAGACGATCATTTGATTGAATTGTTCGAAATGATCGATTATCGAAAAAAAAAATGCCTTTCGGGCGGTATGAAATGAAAAAATATGGCGAATTTCGAACAATTAATTTGCGTTAATTTGAGATTGTTCTAGTGTTGAATACATTTTGGGTGTTTATTTTGCATCATATGAAATTTAACCAAATGATGTGAACTGGATAGGGTTATAGTTATTAATATTTGTAATCGATTCTGAAATATCCACTTTACATTCATGTTTCGTTTGAATAGAGGATCAAATATTTTTAGATCAGGGTGATTTTTGTCATGTTAGTAGAAGGATGAGCAATATCATAGATAAATTTGGCCGCGAGAGAAAATGTCAAACTACTATTGATTTCGAACTCACACAGGACATAGAATATGATATGCAGAGCAAACGATTGAAGAACGCTGATAAACCAATTGATGCAGCAGATTCTGTAACCCTCACATATCTTGATAATCAAATGAAAGAAACGGGAGAACTCACTCTTGCAGCTGTATAAGCATTCATTCAATCAGCAGTGGAAAATATATCTCGTGGAGCATTAGTGGCTCAATGAAAAAATATCCGAAGCCTGGGTTACACTCAGTAGAAAACATGACATTGTGTCAGTAAAGATTGAAAACTTGGAAAAGAGTCTGCGAAATCGAAAGACATCCGATCAACGATTATTGACCATTTCCACCGCCCGGTTATCAACCCAACATATGATGGAAGATCCTCAATATATGTAGAAAAATATGATGTCCTATTGTGTGTTATTTGAAAGGAATAAACAATGAAGCTTACTTTGTGTTTTATTTTGAATTTGGAGGAATATACTCGAACTTAGCAATATGGCGTGAAAATATAAAGACCTGATGAGGTAGAGGATGGTGCTCGAACCTCGCATCAAACCAATATAATGTACACTCCAACATCTACTGTATCAAGTTAGGGAATCGACACAGTTTAAAATTAGCAACATAACATCATATTATTTTTTTTTTGCATATATCGCGATATCCCCTAATGAATTCTTAGAATTGTTGAAGAACTAGCCGATATTCATATTCCTGAATGGCACTCACATTTTCTAGCTCCACAATTCGCTTGTTCTCTTCGTGAGTCTGCATTGTGCATGTTTATATGTATATACAGGGTGTCCCTGGACTTCCTCTTTCCCTCTCGGGAATGTATAGATGGGGTCAAAATATCACCAGTACTTCATATAACTTTTGTTCCTAAAAGCCTTCGTTACCAAGTTACGGGCCCTCAAAGTTACAAAATGAAAAATGTTTTTCTTTGATAACTTTCAAAGTGAATATTCAAAATCATCTGAATTTTGGTGATTGACCAAACAAATGAATTCCTTTGATGAGCTTCCATGCAGGAGTGAGTTGTTTTGCTACAAAGTCAGGAACAAACTACTCCCGATGGTCCACACCCCAGAACTTTGAAATGACAGATAATTTTTCAATAGTTTCCAACAAAATTTCCTGAATAAAAGTACTCATGTGGAAAATCGATCAGAGCAACGATTTTTGATAAAAATGCATTTTTGTTCGATGACATCCAACCTGAGATATCCACCATTATTCGAAAAGATTAATTTGTTTTGAAAATAGAAATGTTCATAACGAATTTTTATCATGCAAACACGTTCACCTTACAAAACTCATGGTGTGAATAATCAATCGCAAGCCTCAAGAGCAGACAGAAATGAAAAATCCGTTACAAAAACTGCTCGATATGACCCCTCCCCTGTCTCTCTCGATACATTTTCTTAGTCGGCGTAAACATCCTCTCTGCACTTGGAAATGATCTGTCATTTCAAAGTTTTGGGGTGTGGACCATCGGGGGTAGTCCGTTCCTGACTCTGTAGCAAAACAACTGACTCCTGCATGAAAGCTCATCGAAGGAATTCATTTGTTTAGTCAATCACCAAAATTTAAATGATTTTGAATATTCACTTTGAAAGTTATCAAAGAAAAACATTTTTTATTTTGTAACTTTAAGGGCCCGTAATTTGGTAACGAAGGGGCTTTTAGGATAGAAAGTAATATGAAGTACTGATGATATTTTGACCCCATCTATACATTCCCTAGAGGAGAAGAGTAAATCCAGGGACACCCTGTATGTATAGATGACCGTGCGACCCTTTGCTCGATCTTATGCACCATCTTCTCCAACTGTCGACCATGGGATAATTAAAGGTTCACCGTCGAAGGCGATGGTTGACTGAGGTTACACTATTGAAGATATTATAATCAGATTATAAGACTTTCTATTGGTTACAGAATTATTCTTTTATTCGCGATAACTGGTAACATGATAATTTCCATGTCCATAACGAATTTTTATCATGCAAACACGTTCACCTTACAGAACTCATGGTGTAAATAATCAATCGCAGGCCTCAAAAGCAAACAGAAATGAGAAATCCGTTACAAAAACTGCTCGATATGACCCCTGTCTCTCTCAATACATTTTCTTAGTCGGCGTAAACACCCTCTCTGCACTTAAAATAGCATGCCAGGGTCGTTTCGTATGGCTTCCCAATGTAATGTAATTCTATTCAACAAGGCATCTCTGGTGTGAATGGGTTCAGCGTGAACGAGGTTTTCTGGATGCCCCCACAGAAAGAAATCCAATGGATTCAAATCCGGAGACCGCGGTGGCCATGAATATGGCCCACCTCTACCAATCCATCTATTGGGGAAGCACCACTCAACAAAACAAAATCGCAATCCAGTTGTAATTTTTTCTCCACACTAATCTTATTTCTTCCTACAAGGTGTTTTTGTCAACATCTGTGGAAGAAATGGAACATAAATTTATTCACCGGATATTTTTCACCTATTAATGTGCTGCCGTTTTTGTAGTTTATTCGTTTGCTTTTCATTAGGTATGTCTTCCGATGTGCGTTTTTTCAGCTGAATTTATTTTCGGGTTAAATATTTTCTTCTATGAATTTATACTTATCAGTGAAACTCCTCAACATTTATGCTGTGAATACAAATTTGCAACATCCAAATGTTGAGTTTCATGAGATTCAGATAACACAATACGAAACGTGCTTATTCCACTCGTACATACGAAATATGGACTGAATTCGATATTTCATAGTGGAGTAGCTTGTTAGTTCAAAAACACCACGAATCTACATAACTTGATATTTCATTTGAAAAAATATCTACATTGTGAATAAAACTTTCAACTAGGTACTGTACTTTTCGTTTACGGCTTTATTCAAGCATATTTTGTATCATCCCTGTCATAAATATTGTTGAATTAACGTTAGCATTAGTATTTCTACTGTGAACATTTTTCATTTCAAATAATGGTGGACGATGGTGGTTTGATGTCGTCGAGTGAAACTGCATTTTTACTAAGAATCGTTGCTCCGATCGCCTTTCCACACGGGTGATCTTATTCAGAAAATTGTCTACGTAACCTTATTTTGTAGAAAACTATTGAAGAATTATCTGTAATTTCAAAGTTTTGGGGTGTGGACCATCGGGGGTAGTCCGTTCCTGACTTTGTAGCAAAACAACTGACTCCTGCATGAAAGCTCATCGAAGGAATTCATTTGTTTAGTCAATCACCAGAATTTAAATGATTTTGAATATTCACTTGAAAGTTATCAAAGAAAAACATTTTTTATTTTGTAACTTCGAGGGCCCATAATTTGGTAACGAAGGCTTTCAGGATTGGAATTAATATGAAGTACTGATGATATTTTGACCCCATCTATATATTCCCGAGAGAAAATGTATAGATGACCGTGCTACCCTTTGCTCGATCTTATGCACCATATTCCCCAACTGTCGACCAGGGGATAATTAAAAGTTCACCGTCGAAGGCGATGGTTAACTGAGGTTACACTATTGAAGATATTATAATCAGATTATAAGAATCTCTATTAGTTATAGAATTATTATTTTATTCGCGATAACTGGTAACATGATAATTTCCCAAAATATATGTCAAAAACTGACAACTCTCTCTTTCTTATATATGGGGTGATATCTCCCGTACTTCTATCCATAACACTCTTCACCACCTGAACGAAATCACGTAAATAATTCGGTTTCCTTGGATTCCTTTCGGATATCCTCAACATTTAGGTGTTTCTGCTCGTAGTATCATCAGTACTTTGTCCCAGATTCATCCCCGTGGTAAAATAATCATTGGTATCATTAGAAACACCGGCACCTATACCACCTACATGCCTGTTTTGTAATTCATTTGATTCCTCATCTTTTTCACTTACACTAGGTGATAACTGATCGATATGTCGGCTCATTTTCTGACCATCTAACGATATTATTGTATATATAAAAGTTCAATTCTTCTGTTGAACTTTTTCTGATAACCACTTATCTCCATAATAATTTCTAAATAACACTTTATCGTCCAATTTGAAGCTTCTGAACTCTTTCTTCATCAAACTCATATTTCCATGTATGAAATTCGGAATAACCCAGTCAAAAATGGTTCGCAATCTCCTTCCAACGAAAAGTGTCCGAGAAGTTCTACTGGTGATTTTGCTGTTGCACAGTTCGGTGTAGTTCGCAAACTGAACAGGAGTCTAGGTAAAGTGATTTCTATATTATATGTCCCCAATTTTTCCAATCTTTTGATTGTTCAAAATTGTCTTTCCACTTGTCCATTCGAGGAAAGATGATATGGTGCTGTAAATATATGTTTTATTCCATTCTTCTCAGTGAAATCTATCATTATCTGTGACATGAATGACTGGTGATTATCAGAAACAATCGTTGATGGAATTCCATGTGTACAAAATATATTGCGCAACTCATTGATTGTTTCCTGAGGAGATAAATGTTTAACCTCTGTAACTTCAACCCAACGAGAGTATGCATCAACTACTATGGAATAAATATGTCCATTATGTAGTCCCGCATGATCTATATGTATTCTTTTCCAGGGTCCATGTGGGGACGGCCAACTTCCTACAACTGGTGCTGGATTATTACGGTATTTCTGACACTCCTCACATGAACTTACGATGAACTCAATTTGTTCTTTTAATTCGGGCCACCAGAAATAACTTCTTGATATCATTTTCATCCGTGTCGTTCCTTCATGACCTGAATGTAATTGGTTCGAAAGTTTTTTTTGTAATATCTTGGGAATCACAGTACGACTTCCCCAAATAATACAATCTCGTGATAGGGAAAGTTCCATTTTTCTTTTGGCAAAATGATCAATTTCTTCTGGAACTTGATGAAGCAATCCATGTAGAATTGCATGTTTGACTTTTTGTAATGATTTTTGTTTGTTTGTAGCCTTCGCTGGTAGATACTAAATTCGGAGTAGCTTTTTTTCGATTCAAAAGTCCAATTATATACAATCAGTAACGATGATGCATTCTCTTCCCGCAATAAACTGATGAAATTTTAATATTCCAAAAATTATTCCCAATACTTCTCGTTCAAACTGTGAGTAGTTCCGTTTTTCTGGATGAAGTGTCCGTTAAGCAAAATTTACAAGAGCTTCAGTTCCGTCAGGCATGACATGTGACAAGATAGCACCACCCATATGCATCCCAGCATAGAGAAACTAAAAATAAAGAGAGTTGTCAAACCTGCAGTAAAAGTTGGCATCACGTTTAGACAGTGGCGACATATCTCGCAACTGGCCGAACTAAGTACAGTTGGTAAAACCGATTGAGATAAGGCGGGTTTTTCAAATGTGTTACTTTTATATGATTGATATGGTATATATTTTATAAGTGATCGATTTGCCATAATTGCCATTCTTGTATTCCATATGAATGGTTGTAAGTAGGAGATTTAAGCCGGTTCTGGCTCTCCCCCCACCACTATGACGTCACGTGTGACCTTGAATGGTTGCAGGTGTGCAGTGTGTGTGTTTGACCTTGAGATTTGACTTTGAGATTTGTCATTGAGTTTTGATATTGGGTTTGGTCGACTTTGAGATTCGACTTGACCTTGAGTTTGACCTTGAGATTCATAACATTAAGTTTTGACTTTGAGATTTGACCTTGAGTTTTGATGTTGGGATTGTTTCGGCAACCTTAAGATTTGATCTCGATGTTTGTTTGACCTTGACTAAAGTTGTGGTGTAGGCATACATATTCTGTGTAGTCATGACCTTCATGAATCCTTGTACTCTCCAAGCGAGGAGGGCGTTTGTCCTGTGAGAGAGCTAAGAGTGAACTGCGAGTATTGATGAGTGCGTTGAATATCAAGAGAATCTCCTCAAAATCCATACAGATTGCGCATCGCATCGGACTTGTTGTATGGTGGGGGTATTTCACTGAAATATTCCAGGAGAAGAGTATTTCGAATCAGTGTCTCCTCCAGTGAGCTATTGAAAACAAGTTGTTGAAATGTATTCGTGTGATTGTGGTAGAGCTTTCACCCGTAGTGATAATCTTCGTCGACATCAACGGGAAACTTGCCAGGGAGGTCCTTCAGTGAAACGAGTTAAATTGAACAATGGCGATGACTCACCACCTGCACCACTCTATACATGTAATTGTTT